>JAZGTJ010001576.1:0-28918 GCA_036877575.1 Botia almorhae | reverse complement strand
TACGAAGAACTATAATCTTGGTGGGTAAATATGATAAATTATTACATCTAGTACTCTGGTCGTTCATCAGATTGGCATTTAGAGTTGTTAATTAGGTTTACAACAGCTAGGACTGGCCACCAATCCGATTATTTTAGACCTAGTGACATGGAACTTCAATATATTATTCCAGTCAAAGACTTATGGTATGCTACTGCAAAGACTAGTGTATTATCAACCACATCAAATAAAAGATCATTATACAGTATATAAGGTTTTCTAAAATTAAGTCAATACTTGAAGTGCAAACACGACTGTTTGTCTCTCTGCAAAAAAACTTTGTGGGGTTGACAGTTAATTTAGCTTATAGTCTCAAAAACCATCCAAGGATAAAGACGCACCCAAAGGCATAAACTTATTGCATCAGTCGGGAAATGAAACCGCCTGGGTTTGATATTCACTCCCACAATTGAGTGAATCTCAACAAAAAACAAAGAGACAAAAAGACAAAAGCTTCTTTCAATGTATCTTCACAAGAAACAAAGGATTCTTGTAAGCCAATATAGCAACTGACACTCTGAGCTTTTTATTTGGGAATGTTTAGTGCATAAACAGTTATTAAAGTGTATGTGTGTTGTACCGTTTATCTGTTAGTGTGCTCATAATTTCAGAGTACTACACAGTGAATGACCACTGAATTTCAATAAACCAGGGAAGTCAAGTGTGAGTTTCTATTTTAGCCATCAAAGTCATAACAACAGAACATATTAACGTTCGTCACAAACCAACAAATGTTATTCTGGAAACATTGTTTACATTTAGTTGGAAAACCCTTCGAACACTCTTTGACAGACCTGATACTTTGAAACAGTGTTGTTTATGAGGCAAAACAAATCGTGTTGAGCGGAAGGACAGAACAGCACAGAGAAGAGCTGCTAAAGTCGTGGAAAAACAAAATGCCAGAACATTGGTGTGTGCTTGTGCCGTAGGGCTGTCTGTCGCACTATCACTGCCAGGACACGGAGCAAACACACTGCGTCCTAACTGTCAAGTTTTCTCCAACTCATGTGACTATTTACGTGACCTAAAATGCTCCATTCGGCACCCTCAGCGAGAATTACTTCAGGGAGTCTTGGGGTCTGACTATAAGCTTCAAATGTTTGTTGGTCCTGGACAATGAAAAAGTTCTACATAACTGAGAACGCTTATATTTAATTGAAAAAATCCCATTGAGAAATAGAAAAGGAATGGATTTCTTAAAAATTTAATTTATGATTCTTTAATTAGTAATTTTGATGCTGAAAGACTGGGCAATATTTGAAAAGCAATTTATATTGCTTTTACTGGCCTCAGCAGCCTGACGTCAAATGATTGGATCATTTTGTAGATTATTATTAGACCAACGTCACAGATGAAAAACGCTCTGGGTAGTAATTTTGTAAACAGGGCTGTATCATTCACATTTATTGCATCTATCAACATTGCTGTCTTTATTATCTCTCCTAAAATGATCCAATTCTTTGTAAACTGTTTGTGAGCCACATCACGATTAACACATTTGAGATAGAAAGTCTAATACAGCGTTGTGAAATGGAATCTCTTGGACTTGAATCTTTCTTCATTGTATTTAAAAGACATTTACATTTATGTATTTGGCAGATGCTTTTATTCAAAGCGACTTACAGTACATTCAAGTTATACATTTTACGAATACGTGTGCTCCCCTGGGAATCGAACCCACAACCTTTGCGCTAACGCAATGGAACACTAACAACAGGAGCAACATATGTGACCTGCTTCATGGTTTTGAGTCACTTTGAGAGATGATGACCCAATTCAGTCATTTTATCTTTCAACATCCCCCTGATGTCTATAACCTGTAATGTGTAACGATGACGCAGAGGCATGAGGATCCATGTGCGGCAGTTTAATCGATATACAAACAGGCAAGGGTCAAGAACCAGCCAACAACAATATAAGAGGTGAGGCAAAATCACAAACGGTATATCAGGCGAGGGTCGAGGCAGGCGGCAAACAATCATGCGCGTTAAACAAACACAGTCCAGGGCAGGCAGCAAACAATCCAAAACGTAATCGAAAACGAAGTCAAAAGGCAGGCAGCAAACAATCAGAATAACCATAAACAGTCCAAACGTAACCAGACAGGAAGTGATCAGCAGAGCACGCAAGTCCATGGGAATTGTAGTTTAAGTGGATGCAATACTCAGACGAGGGCTCTCTGATGGCGGAGGAGGTGGGGAGCGAGCCTCCTCTGTAACATAGTGTGTGTGTGTATGTGTGTGTGTGTAAAATACTCTTTGTATTACACAGAAGTCATATGGTTTGAAATGACATGATTGCAAACCAATTACACAATTGGTTTTGGATGAAGTATTCCTGTAAAAGCATGCTGTAAAAGCATGCTGGTGTGATCTAATTAATATTCATAGCAGTGTTTTTAATTTTTTGTAAGTTTTTTTAACCATTTTAAGTTTTTTATTTTTCAACCCTATATTTCTCAAAATGCACTGCAAAACTTAAACATTGTACTTTAAATTGTAAACACCATAAGCAATAATGGCCATGTTGAGCCAATAAACATTGTTGAAATACAAGTTTGATAGATCAGCTCTTTGAAATTCATTATGTACGAATGAAGACTGGCAGGCAGGTATTTGTCAAATGAGGTCCATTCATTTTCATTTGCCACTTTTGAAAATAAAAGCTCAGAAACGAATAAAAGATTAAATAGAGCCGCTGTGAAAATGTGGGACCAAAGTTACAAAACACTCGTCGCATGTATCTTTTTGAGCTAATTCGTCAGTGGTAATGTTAGGATTTCTGATTGAGTCTCCAAAGGCTTTTAAGAAGAACTGAGCTCAGTAAAAATGAGCAGTGACATACATAAACAGACTAATGAGAGCTGGAGAATGACACTTCATCATAAAGAGCCTGGTGTTCCCTAGAATTATAGAAATCATTGGACTTAGGTACAAATAGACAGGTGTGAATACCTGGATTTACAGCATCTATATCATGATTTGCTAACATATAATAACTGTAACCTCTAACTCTGTTTTTTTATTTTGATTTTAAGACGGCTACTGTTTGTAACATGTCTATGATGGGACTGCTTTTATATGGCTAGTTTCTAAATTACAGATTAATTTGCACCATACTGCTATATAGTTTTATACACTGCTATATAGTTTTATACTAAAGATACAAAGAAGCATATTCTCCCCTCTCTAGCTAATTTGCTATAAATAATTATTTTATTATTTACATGTAGCATTATTTTAACCCTGCTGTCTGCAATACTATGACATCAATGAGAGTCAGTTTTTTACTGTAAATTTTATATGCTTTTTTTTGCCGCAATAGGAACATATCCCACCCCCCATTCCTACCACACTCACACACTAACCCCCTTTTCTCTTTGATCAAGTGGAGATCTAGGCTTAATGTTCATGTCTAGAATCCCTTACAAACTGATTTCCCTTGTGATTCAGGAGCTGAATAGGGACAAAATGGGTTGGTGTACTCAGATATCAACAAATCTGAAATAAGACCAGCCTCTGTACACTTTAATAACAAGTCTGGTATCCCAATAACGTAAATGCATTAATCGTAAATGCATTAATCGCAGAACCATTAACACTGAGTTTGAAAATATTTCTAATCACGTTTTTTGATTCAGCAGTGAATCAGACACATTTATCTTTTGTTTCTGGACAGCATTGTTACAGCCACTAAAACAGGCCTCTAATCAAATAATGCAATTTCAAATTGTCTCCTTAAGAGTATATGTAAATGTTAATTACCTGTCTTTGCCCGTCTCTCTTTTAAAAAGCTCATCAAACTGTAGCATTTTCTGCCAGGAGATGATGTAGACCTTGAGCTTGGGCAGCACTTGGTTCATAAGCCGCAGGTTGTTATAAACCAGACCCTTCCCGTCACGCCGCATGTAACTGCTGGGTCCCCAGAAAATGAAGACCGTGTCCTGGCTCGAGTTAAGAAGTTCCTGTCGGCTACGCAGCACTCTTTGCATGCTGGAATGAGCGATGACCCTCAGGCTCGTGCGATGACCCACGTCCACCCCGTAGCCGCGGGCGGTCGGCGCATCGTTCATTCGAATAACGCACTCAGCTTGATCGATCTCTTTCCCGCGACCCCCGCCGGTGAGGTGACCCGAGCTAGTGACCAGCGCGCAGCTGCTGCAGTGCATCTTCAGAGGCTGCGTGGAACAGAGACAAAGTGTTAGCACCGTCTGTGACCCTAAAATGTACAATAGGTGTGGTGTAATGTAAACCACCAGTGTAACGTTTACGAGAATAACCCTCATTTAAATTGACTATGGATGTTTCTTTACTTTCACTTTAGGTCCAGGGGATGATTTTTATTAAATGAACAGATTTTGAAAAACATAATACTCAAATGCCTGTAATGAATATATTTTATTGTTTTAATCTTGTCTAACAAAAAGTCTTTAATAAAATATAAATTTTTAAATAAAAAATGCCAACCTTATTTACATTCTACAAAAATTACAACGCTAAGAACAACCTCCACTAAGACCAGAATTTTTCCCTTGTTTTAAAGGTTAGTGTACAAGATATTTAATATATCTAGAATAAATCAAATAAAGTAAGCCTAGCATGTCAATAAGCATGTTAATTCAGCCCAAAAATGTTTCAAATGTCATTTTCATCACTGCAAACCCAGGCAATACAAATGGACAAAAGGATTTGATGGAAATGTAAATTACATTTTTACCACCATCATTTCCACAATGCTTGAAAGAAAGATTTGGAACATTTGTTATTCATTCAATTATTGAGAGTGTGAACAGTGTGTGCTAAGGAACTTGATTCTCTAAAAGATCACAGGGCTGAAAGTTCATAATAGTTAAAGAAACAAGCTTGTATGAACATTACATTACATTACATTTACTCATTTAGCAGATGCTTTTATCCAAAGCAACTTACAAAGAGAGAGAGCACGTTAAACAACATTAAACGAGGTTAAACATCAGACCATAAGGGATTAGTCAGGTGTTTGTGTAACAGCTGTGTTTTTGTTCAAAAAACAGTTGTTTCTTGAAGGTTGTGATGGTCTCTGCAGTTTGGGTGGAGGCTGGGAGCTTGTCAACCAGGAACAAACAGAATATGTCAATGTCTTAAAGAAATGACAGACTCAGCAACAGTTATTCTCTGTTAAAGATGCAAATGCAGCTTTTCTCCAGGATACTTTATAGTATACCACAGCATTATATACCAGAGCATCATCCTGGTCATCTGTATATAATTGCAGTGGTTAGTAATTCAGGGGTCATCACCTGACTTCAGATAGCTGGTAGTCTTACCAAACAGTATTTGACGGTGTCTCTTTCCATTCTCTAGTCCATAGCTTTCCATGAATTATTCCAACCCGACATTAAAGCCCCATTGGCATTCTTACAGTGATAAGGGCACAGTCTTTCCAGCCCCCTCCTGAGGGTATAAGGTGTTTTGGGAATAAAGGCCCACATCTGCTTTTTAAAGTAAGAGTAACATTTCCTCTTTTCCATCCCTGGTTACACTTTTTAAATCAATAATATGCAAAGAGTGGAACCAGCATTGCTGATTTTTGTCCTGGATGAAAGCATGTGCTGTGGAAGAAATAATAACAATGGATGGCGGCGTTTACTCTACAGGCAGAGCCATTTGAATGCATTTCCTATTGGCGTCCGCCGCGGTCTCTTGGTACTGTAGCTCTGCTGTAGGTCATGGAAGACATGGTGCTGCTCCACTGACATAATGTTTAATGAGACCAGGAGCCTTGTGGAGAACACAAGCTTCCTGCATCACCCTAAGCCCTTTGTTTAACCACTTTGGTATAGTTGACAGCTGCACGATACTCTTGAGATCTGTTTTATTCATATGGTACAAGTATTAGTGTAGGTTAAATGAGGATGACAACAGGGTTGTCGGGGTTAAAGAAAATTAAATAAGTGGAGAAAATGAATACAACTGCCATATTTAAAAGAACAGACCCTGTGGATTTTGTGGCAAGGGGTCAATTTCATCTTGGTCACAGGGCAGAGCTGAACCCCAACATGTAAATTAATGTAATGTGGCATGTGTCTATAGTTGTCCTTGTGTTTATTTGTCTGACTGTTTAAATATTGTGCTCACGATATACAGCTCAAGAAATATATTAAAGACTCCATACTGACCAAATGATCTGACAAAATCCTTTTGATTTATTTCATTGTTTATTGTGTAGTCCCTAAATGTGTCTCAGCCATTCACAAAATATATTGTTGGCTGCATAAATTTGATTGGCTGATAGCGTCTGTGTTTGGTCATTGAGATTGGTAGAACCTGTTAGCTTTGCAGAACCCATATATGCCATGATACATATAACAAACATTGTGTAACTCAGACAAAGGGCCTAAGATGAGTTTACACTGTATCAATACTATATGATTCCACACAGTTCTGGGGCAAAAATGTAAATTTCTTTATATACTATACCACCTAGTTTTGGGTACAATGTGTGTTTGTGTAATAGGTGGCATTTAGGACCATCCCATCAAGTACCAAGAGTCTGCATTTGCTGCCCAAACAATTTTAGGGCGGATCAATAATGAAGAAGAACATTAAAACAAACACAATAGGATTCCCCTAATTATTCAGATCAGTCATTGTCCACCATACCGTAGCCGTGGGCAGGGAAAACTGCTCTGGGACCTGTCTGAATAAACACCCACAGTATCTGACTGAGCAGAATTGGAGGAGGCAGATGTTTTTCTGCTTGGGGTGAAATATGGACCACTAGAGCTTGTACTTCACACAATATAACATATTGGGGAGAGACCAAGAATCTGTCCATCAGCTTTAGGAAATGTAATGAGGAATAGGCTTCCATTGACAGCTCTCCAAAAGATAAGATGAAGACAGTAATCTTACAAAACGACACATTAGTCCTACCATGGTATTGACTACTTTAACTGAAGCATTTTGAAGCATTTTTTACAAAAGGTCAACTAAGATGGCTTATTTAAGCGTTATATTGGTAAGATTCAAAATTAAATATGAATGAAATAAAAAATCCAAGAGACATTGGATTTCTATGTCAGTATATGTCACTGGGTAATAAAAAAGGGGGTGTCCATATCAGAATAAAGCCAGACCTAAATGTACGTTTACAGTGGATTATTAGTGACAATGTTTCTTCTGAAAAATTGCAGACTTTAAAGGAGGCTTTTGACCAGATTGTGGAGGCTGAAGGTTACAGTAACCTGCGAGAGCATCTTGACACACTCCCACTGTTAGCACTTCTTTCTGACCAGTCTACATCTGTTATTCATTGCTGTTACCTTTATAATGAGTTTGTTGAATGTTGGAAGGATTTTAGAATGTCTACATTACCTACAACAGTAGCCTCAAACAATGCCTGAAAAGCTATTTGACTATGAATTAACATTATCTAATAACCTACAGTGCCTTTAGAAGTGACGTCAACTAAAAAGAACGTTTTTTATATTTAGAACAATGTGCACTGGTGAATTGTGCACAATAAGACGAGCAGCGTGTATTAAGAAAGTAGGTAGGGTCAATTTCATGGTAACATTGACATCCCAATGGAACATATTAATAGAATGTGACCCTAATTTCCATTCGGCAAGTTTCATGTATTCAGATCGGCTTCAGATTCCACATTCCGTAATGTTTAGTAGGCGCTCCATGTAACTGATTGAAGACAAAAAAAATTAAGCAATTAGTCTTGGTGTACATGCTTCAGGCAAATAAGACGTGAATTAAAAAATAGATATCTCTTTCAAATTAGTGCAGAGAAAGGAAATGAGATTGCATTTGCATTGTGGGAGGAAGTGGCTCCGGGGCGCCGTCGATTAAGGGGCCCCACCGAGATTGCTGACTCCCTCCAAATCGCTCTGCTGACCGGAGCAGCTCACAGTGCTCATGATATACTGAGCTAACGAAGGAGATGCGATAGCCATAATGGTGCAGGCAGCAATTAGCCGAATCCCATTGGTCTCCCATTATCCCCTGCTGATGATCCAAGCTGCGTGTTCCTGCAAGCTCTTAATTAGACAAAAAGCTTGTATTTTTTGGCATGTGGTCTCAAAAAAGCAGTGCATCCCAATTATTTGGGCTTCTAACAACAGCACATGACCTACAGAGGCTTGATTATGGGTTATCTACAGGGTCTGTGAATTCTACTGAGGGCAGATGGGAAGAAAATAGAAGACAGGAGAGTGTTATTAGGTTATGTGCTGTTTTAAATAGGACCCAATGCAGTAGCTAAGGGCAGATGTGTCTCTCCTGAAATCGAAAAGTACAGAATGTACAAAAGGCCTGTTTTTAAATGTGGTTTGAAGAAAACATATTGAGTATGTAAATCATATTGACCCAATATTGCTCACACCACCAAAAAACTGCATATTTATTTTACGACATAATTATGTTGATAATTATGCTCCGGTACACAAATGATCTCTGCCTAATATCTTAAAAGTCTTGATAATCAACAATGCATTACAATATTACCATATACAACCACCACTGGTCAAAATAATAAACAAACTGAACAAATAGTGCAGTGTCTTCTAAAGACTCTCACCAATACAAATATTTATAAATAAATGGAAAGCCCCAATCCATCTAACATTTACTCATATTTGTAGAGAAACTCTGTTTCATCATGACAAATTTATACAGCCATGTTGTTCAGTGTTTCATTTGTTGTGAGATCCTTCAATAAATTGGATTTTATATATTTAGACTGAATCTGAAAGGCTCCTTTTACACCAGCAGGCGTGATGACACACTAAAGCAATATTAAAAGCTAACTGGCTTGAAATGTCACTCCTGATCATAATTATTTGTATGGAAGGAAGCAAATATAATTTTGCCTTCCTTGGGCCTTTTAGATGGAACTGAATGACATTGTGTTCAATGTCCAACCGAATTGGTCTGTTTACTAACGAAGCACCTTAATGCTCTTGCCCTCATCTGCAGTAATTACAACTCACCTGGGCTAATGTGCACGATAATCATTGCATTCAGTCCGGAAAAATAAAATATATAAAACAAATATTGTGTGCATCATATTGTGTGAAAAGAATAGAAAAGCTCTTTTAATACAATGTTTGGAGTTGTTTGGATGCACAGCAATCCTTCCACCATCATCTGTGTTTGTGAGAGACAAAGCCAATAGATTCATCTTTATCCTCCAACTGAGTCTGTGAGGTTCTGCGCCTCAACGGGGGAGGACACACAGAGAATGTGTCTTCATCACTTCTTTCCCTCTTAGTTGATATGAGTGATAAAGAGAGAATGGAAAAGAGAAAATACAAAAAATACAAAAAAGACGAGTCACTGTCCGAGTGAAGATGAGATGAATTTGCTCCCCATCAAGATGATTGCCTTTCCCTCAACACAAAAGGTGCTCCCCTGCCAACAGAATTTGTTGTTTGCAAGCATAGATTAGCTGCGGTCGCAGGCGGCCGTGATTCTTTAAAACAAGCCCTCGGGGGGAATTAGTATCCATCCCTGGGCATTATGTACCAGAGATGGGCTGCAATGCTAAAAAGCACCTCTCGAGAAAAGTGATGACAGGGGTATGGAGAGGAGAAAGAGATGGAGCAATCACAGACAAGTGAGGGGGGGTGTTTCTAGGATTGCAAGTGCTTTGAAGAGGGGAGGGGGTGTATCTGAAGTACCACTTTTTGAAGTGGACTTTGAAGCAGATGATGATATTTATAATAACATACAGGTCTAACTCACCTAGAAATACCCAGAAAGCTATATTATATATATTATATTATATTACATGAAAAAACATGTTAGAAATATGTTTGTTTTTTTCATTAGACTTAAAAAATGAGTCACTTGAAAAGTCAACCTAATGCATTGTTTTTCAACATGTTCTGTCTTAAGTACCCCTTTTACTGTTTCAGAAATATGTTTCTTTTTAGCATACAGAATTATGAATTACTTAATTAAAGTGGCCATTACTACAATGATTTACTTTTAAACTATAAACAGTCCATACTGTGGCAGAATGTATGCACATATACTGTACTAAGAGTAATTCATTACTTTAATAATTACTTTAATAGACTGATCTATTGATTTTTAAGTCATAATTTCTGGTTTATAGGTTTAATAAAGCAATAGCAAAAAGTACCCCTGAGACACATGTAGCTCAGCTGGGAGTCATTGATCTAATGAATTTTTGTAGTTAACTTCATGAAAAACAACCCTATATATTGTACATTAAGGATAGTTTTTAAGGATAGGTCTTTCCCAAAAAAATATAAGGCGCTACTGTGCCGCAGAAACTTAATCGTAGGTCCTAGAACTACTAGTGAAAGTTTCTGCTTTTTGGAATGTTCACACCACAGGAACTGGGAACGATTTTAGTTTTAGACACATCTTTAGGGAAATGATATCTTTGCCTACTTCAGAGTAGGGTCTAAAATAAGTCCCTATAAACTGTGTACGCTTATTGGCCAAATCCTAACGCAAACACAGGCAAATGCCATTTTTAAAAAGCACACGGTCAACACACAGTTTATATGTATTCCAAAAACATTTTAAAATGTTACAAGACATATGTAAAACATTTGTTTACAACATGTACATTAACAGAACATGCGTGGAAGACCTGAAACCAGTCGCGATTGCTCTCGTGAATTGTAAATCCCAAACATTAAACATTAGCAAATTTAACACCCATTTGCACTTTTAGTCTAGAAATGTAATAAATTGGGGAAATACTGATACATTTTCTATTATTTACATCACATTTTGTATAAGATAATCATTCATCATTGTTTTTAAACAAAGTATGCACGTAACACAGTACCATAGTAAAACAGAGTGAAATCTTATCCGTTTTAAGAGCCTTAAAAGGAAAATAAGACCACACACATATAAATCATATTTCACAAGCAGGTTGTAAGTTTGTACATCTGTCAGCTATAATATACTAGAGTACTGTGTCGTTCTGCTGTTACCATTTGCTATTAGCAAATGGTTATTGATGTTGTTACAGCATGTATTTATTAATGTATATTATGAGGACAAAAGCATATTGTTTGGGGCAGATTTCTGTTTGCATGTGTGAATGCTGCTGCCATGTACACATGATGAGAGATAGATTGCTGGCCATCAGTATTAATAATATCTGTGATCATTTTACATTAATTGTTAATACTATGGAAAACACTTGTATGTACTGTAATAGTTATTTAGGGTGTTTCTATTCTTATTTTATCACAGTCATTCCGTTGTTGAACGGGTAAACAACGTCACTGACGGCTGGCTTAGGTCACTTCAAAGTTCCTACACTCAGTGCGAATGCAACCAGAAAAATAGAGGAACTATTGGTTCCCAGGGTTTGCCCTGATTCCTATAATTTATAGGTTCATAGAACTACCTGGTGCGAAAGTGGCGAAATGTGTGTGTATTGAAAGTCAAAGCTTTTATGATTAAAAGATGAATATAAGGCACAAAAGTTTAGAATGTCACATTTTGTTATTTGGGTGTTTCAACACATAAATGTTTTACAAATTTAGAAGAACAGCGAGGTTTCATTCCTTTATCTAATGTGAAAATTCAATTCAATTGAATACAATTGTGTTTCTAAGTGATTAGCTGTGTGTGTGTATGTATCTCCTCCAGTGGAATTTCAGTAAACTATTATCATTAGTGTCATGTTACACTTTTGTAATTGACATTTTTGCATTATGCTTTGATAACATAGACCACAAAGAATTTTACGTCCCAATATGATTTGTTGTTAAGATTGCCGGTCTCCATCATTTCCTGATAAACAGGAGGCTGAAAACAACACCACAAAAGTGTGATTAAGTGTCTAAAGTTTAGATCAAACCTTTTACAAAAAACTTTTCAGAGTAGAAAGAAAAATCTTAAGAAGTGCAGAGACACAACAAAGCGAGTAAACAACCCCATCTGTGATGCTGCAAAGGATAAAAACTCAAATTTTAGGCCAGGTTGAGAAGTTACATTTGACTTTCTTTATATATACTGTGTGTGTGTGTGTGTGTGTGCATTTATGTTGGAATGAACCCAATTAAACCAGTAAAAATGTGTAACAATTTAACAGACACACAGTCCTGAAGGCACTTGCTGTTTCCCATAACGATACACAAAGCCATATTATTCATTAGAGACCCCCTATTATTGCCACATAAAACAAACACACAAACACTGCCTGTCATTAACTTCTCAACTCTTTATCAGATAATGGTAATGATTCAGGGCTTCTGCTGAGCTAGGAGACTTCATTTTTCTGTGGATAATTGTTTTGAAATATTTTCTCCAGGGTCTTGAGTGGATAGACATTTCTTCACTGGTTGCACAATTGTACTATGTAAGTAAACCCCAAAGGCATCATACGCCACATGCAAACATTTCCATAGATAATACAGCTGCTTACGATTACAACAGTCTGTGTATTTCAAAAGGAGGTCTATAATACCTGGAGGAATTAGCATTTACATTTATCTCAATGGTGATTGCTCAGCTGGTGCGGAAAGCCTCTGGAAATGTGCGATTTGAAATCTGCCAGCTTTGCACATGGACCTACAGAACTTTTTTAGCCAATCACCTGAGCATTACACGGCTTTTGACTAATTCCAACAATGACGTCACAACAACACTAACTGGCTGATGGACCACGAGCCAGAGCTGTTGAAAGATAGATTTGCAACAATGACAGTTCAAAATGCTTGATCATCACGTGACTCAATTAGACTTTAGATTTTAGATTTAATTTTTAGTAAATTAATGCATTGATTTACAATATTGATATATTAATTATTAATTATTATATAATTATTACAATATTAACCCACTGACCATTATTTATATGTAGTTACATCAATGATCATTACAAAACAAACTGCTAATTTGTGATGGAAAACAATAAATATATATCCTGTATAAGGACATGATTTTCTGTGTGGATATTTTCCATTATTAAGTTGAATGAAGAGTAAACATACCCACAAATTTGCTGGAATAATCAGAGACTTTGATTTACTGGTAGATGAATTAAAGGATGTTTGTGGATTTTATTTTATTTTTATTTTATGACAAGTAACAATAAAATATAATATAGACAAGCAATAGCCTAAAATGCCTAAAACACTCCACCCCTATGTTTTGCTTAAATGTGCATTGCACATTTATATGAAAAGGATGCATCCTCTGTGTGTTTAATATTTTTTTAGAAACTGCATTAAGAGAACAGAATTTAAAATTAGGCTTAGGTTTGTAGTTTGTTATGTGTGCTATTTTTATCCAGGAACTTAATCTGTTATCTGACATCCCCTAAATCTACTAATTTAATGAGGAATAGTCTACCAAAATGCTTTGATGCACAAGTTAAGTTATTTCAGATGTGCTGATAATATACAATCCTATTCTTTAAACATGAATCTTTTAAAATCTTATCACAAATGCTGTGTCTTGCTCCAATTCTATTGCGCTGCAAGTATCTGACACTAAATTCTGGGAACTAGAAGCTCCATGATACATTGCTGTGAAAAAAGTGGTATCAATAAAATCTACAGCTCTACACTAAGCCAAACTCTTCACTAATAACTATTCTGACATTAAAGTCAGCAGACAGCAATTAATATAAGCCAACTTTAAGTTATTAAGAGCCCTCCAAAGACATAGGGCATTGGTAAAAGTATACTGTAATATAATAGTATTGGTACATACTAACCAAACCTGCCTGTGTTTTATCAGTACTATTAAAACACATGCATTATTATCAGTCATAAATTATCACAGAAGAGTTCACAGTAAATACTATGTTACACTATTGGAGTAGAGTATGTTACAGTATTTAGACATATGCCCCTCCCACCAACTACAGTCTTTTAAACAAGCGACGTCTGATTGTTCCCCTACAACAGGGTACCAGATCGCTCTATTCTGATTGGACGTTCACTTCAGTTCCTTCCTGGTGAAACGAGCTCCCAGCCTCCACCTAATCTGCTGAGACCATCACAACCTTCAAGAAACAACTGAAAACACAGCTGTTTCAGACACCTGACCAATCCCTAGTGCTTTGTTCTTTCCTACATATATAAAAAAAAACTTCTTCTATTCGTCCTGTCTCTAGCATCACAATACGACTTCCAGTTGTAAATGTAGCTATGTAGACCTGGCTTGTTGGTTCTTAGGACAAAATGTTTAATGCTCTCTCTCTTTGTAAGTCGCTTTGGATAAAAGCTAAATGAATAAATGTAAATTAACTCTGGAGACCCAATGCATTTTAAAACTGATTAATGTAATATGATTAGACAAACAATAGTCTATTGTTCCTTCATAGGGTTAATTATCACCTACGATTTACCACCCTGACCTCTCTCACCGCCTGACCACCCATATGAACTGCAAAAAAGCGTTAATATCTTTAATGCCTGACAGATATTAAAATGAGTCATTTAATGTCCCTGATCAAGGAGATACTGTCACAAACATTTGTCATTTATCTCCCGCATTCTCACTTATTCCTCAGCAACAAAAACAGATCCTGAATTACTGTCGACTTCCAGCGGGAATTTCAATATGCATAAAAATGGGAGATAATGCTCTATCTGTACAATAGAGATTGCGAAGTCTCCCACAATGGGCTGTCAAGTGCATTTAGGACCAGCCTATTGTGCAACATTTCATTCTGTCATGTCACTAACACTGATGAGAGCTGCCAACTGCATCCATCATATTCACAAAGCTGTGCCATTAGGCAGTGTTGAATTGTGGGTAAAAGTAGTGAACTCATTTGGGAATATCACTTCAGTTTAAGCTAGTGGAGAGTGTCAGCCGGCTCTCGGATCTCTGTGAATTGAGTCCAGGGGGAAACTAACTTGATAAAAATCGAGAAATCCTTTTTCTTTGCTACTCGTGCAGTTTGATTAAACCTGCACTGCTGCTTTGAATATGTTCATATTTAATGTTACCGGTTTATCTAAAAAACAATTTTAAAGGCAAGTGAGTTTTTCAAAATCAACTTTTTCTTCTTTTTTTTCTTTTAAGATTGAAGAAGGTTATTTGGAACAACTTCTAAGAAATAATTTGACTTAGCAGAGCGATAATTAATTGCTTCATGTGATTCATTCAATATGTTGCTAATCTCCAGGGAAACGTTATCGGCATGCAAACTTATCAAGGCCGGATTACATCCAAAGCACAAATAATAGCTTGATCGGCTTCTTCTGAACAATGAACTCATCAATCATAACTAAATAGCTGCATAATGCCTCTGGCTTCATGAGCTCTATGGGGCAAAAAGATTTATTAATACACAGCAATGTATCTGCTGTTTTCCCTAGTACATTTCTCCTGAGAAAAAAGCCAGAGGAAGATCAATTCATCTGTTATGCATCTGCATCTTGCTGCAGACTATATCAAGAATCTGCCTTTGTGTAACTGTTTACAGTTTGCCAGATGCCTCCTGAGACTCACCAATATAATTCTCTCAAGCTGGCGGATCACAGAGAATAAGAGGTTAAAAAAACAGCATGAAATTGACATTCTCACTGACAAGTGCTTCCGATGTCCAATTATTTCCTGGTATGTGTTTAAACGTGAATCCAGAAATAGTTTCCTGGCCCAGGACGGTCAAAAAAGCACTCAGCACACAATTGCACTGATGTATAAAAATGCTGGCCATTACATGTATGTAGATCTTTGAAACTGTTTCTTAGTGCTGGCTGGTAGGTGCTACCACTGGGTTTGTTTGACACAAGAGAGCTTTAGTCATGTGGTGGTGCTATGTATGGTGTACATAAGACTGCAACATGAACCAATCTAGCATAATCATGAAAGATTGGACTGTCTAGTATAGTCTTAGCTGCTATAGCTAAATAAGTCAAAGGATAAAGACACAAAAATCTACATTTGAACATTTTCTAAAGAAAACATGAGTGGTCATTTTGTCTGGACAAAACCAAAACGTGTCAGCACTATTCAAGTATGGGTGGTTGCCAGGGTGTTTCTACGTAGTTGCCAAGGTGCTTTGAGTAATATTCACTGTGTTGCTATGCAGTTGCTACAATGTTCTGAGTTGCTATTTGGCAGGCGGCTGCTATAGTGTTTTTGGTGGCTGTTTGTTGATGTCAAAATATGCAACCATGTCAAAAAAGTCCACCCTTAAATCTCTTGTATATGCTTCATACCCTCTCTTCAGAATAAATTCATGGAAATGTTTTGTCCACCAGGTGTAAATCTTAAATCCAATTACTTAGAAGTGCACATATTCCTAACCCTACAGTAAATATGAGCAATTTTAGTGACGCTTACTACCAACAACTTAAAAAGCTGCTGTACAAAGTCAATTCAGAATGCTCTTAACACTAAGTAGCAGTCAAATTAGGTGAATCAGAATTTTCAGCTCTCACGATGCTCTTCAAACAAGCCTTGTGAGGGAAATTATATTAGCACCACATGGAAATAAAGTGTCAGGTACTTAGCAACAGTAACATCTGCATTGGCAGATACTGATTGTACTTAAGAAGGGGTGTCTGTTTTAAAAAATCATGGACAAATCTGTTCGTATCGACACACAAGGTAGACAGGAAAAGTCTGGATTCACTCTCAAAACTTTCTTTTCCAAATACCCTCTAAATACCCTCTGTACCTGAGCACGCAGAAAAGTATCAGTGAACATTTAAACCTCCCCCTGGTTAGGTCCACAGGTCATGTGCTTTCAGAGTAAGCGGAGACATCAGCCTTGTATGGTTAGCAAAGGGGTACCTTTGGGATATCTCTCTATCTCTTCCCTTCCTCTCTCTTCCTAATTTTCTCTCTATCTCTCAGTCTCTACCTCTATGCCCCCAACAGAAGAACTGACACTCATCTCTCCCCACACTGGGAGAATTCAAAAGAGCAGTCATCCAGCAAATGAAATGCAGGGAGAGCTCGGCAGAGAGCAGAGGGACCAATTTTATCACCATCCACCTTTCGGAAACTGTTAATTGCACAGGCCAGGACAAAAACCTTTCTGAACTGCTATGTGCCCAACAAAATTAAATGATACTTGTACATCAAATATTTGACAGCACTGTTTCTACATAACTTGACCATGGCTTGAGAAAGCGTTGGATAAAAATAGAAGGAACTGACTAACATAACAACTTTGAGAAGACATAACATGACACGTTCCTATTGACAAGTAATTTATTTGCCTATGCTAAATGTAAAATTTGATGTTTGGTGTACAATTGGATACCACTGTGGAGCAGGATTTATGACTAATGGGCGAAGCTACCCAGTATAACGCCGCCACAAACAGGAAGCAACTGTTCAACAAAATATCCTGTTGATATCTTAGCTGTGGCTAGTCGAGACGAAAATTCATTAAAATAGACTAAATAGATTTTATGTGGTCGTTGCGTCTGGTTACAGTATATTGTTAATGTGGAACATTAGACTAAATGGTGTTTACTGATAGCTAGGTTTTATGTTTAGACTGTACAGCGTCACTCCACCACTCCAGACACCAGAATCAGCTTCTGAGAATGACAAAAGTCTGCCTGATTACACATGGATATACATCTGGATATCTGTCCCATTATAACCCATATGTCCCATTATGTCATTAATAGATACACTGCTGCCGTGACTGAAAGATTTACACAAACGTCACTTTTTAAATAAAACTCTATGACTGCCTCTGATCTGCATTAAAACATTTCTTGCACCAGGAATAAAGTTTTGACTTAAATAGCACAGCCTGCACTAATTTGCATAGAAAAAAGGCGTGTTCACGCAGAAAAGAATAGCAAGGGTTTATTTAAAAACCCATGGCACAGTGCTACACCAACACAGATACCTAAACAGCTTAGTGAATAAGACATGGGTTTTGTGCCTGAATACAGAAGTGACACAACTGTAAAGTGAATTAGCCCCATAGTTTCCATCTTATGCATAATATCAGACTTGCTAGTATAATCATACACAAACAGACTGCGGTTAATGAGCAGGAAATGCTAATAGGTCACTCTTTGATGTCCACATGACTGCTTAAGATGTATTTTTACCTCGTCTCAAATCATAAAATCTGTTTCAGTCCTCGCAATTAGTTTACACTCAAAGGGGAACATGGGCTCAGACCTACATGCAAAAATGCACCATGCAATATGGAATTTAAACAGCCTGAAAACTATGAAAACAGCTTTGAGTTGAAATTTTAAATAACTGTGCTTCCAAAACAGAAAGCTGTGACCATTTACTTACCACAGCCGGGGTCACTGTTCATTCTTCAAAAGCGTCTTCTTTTGTGTCCCACAAAAAAAAGTATACAAGTTTGGGAAGACATATGGGTGAGCAAATAATCACAGAATTTAAGATTTGTGTGAACTTTTTCTTAAGGTTCTGTGAAACAGCAGAAGTTTCTTAGCTTTTAAAAACTCAATATGAGTTTAAAAGCATTTTAAATTGTATTTCATAATTCTTTTTGACTTTCACGAACAGACCTTCTGAACCGAGCCCTTACAGTATGTTCAAACCACATTAGCAGGCTGTACGTTCTCTGACATGCTCTTGAAAACTGCTCTCTTTGAACTGGCAAGTCTGAATGTGGGACAGCGTATAATACGCATTCTTTCTTTCTATATTGTCAGTCAGACATCACTGATGTAATGGTGGGCTTCCTAATCCACCCACATAATCCTGTGGCAAACAAAACATTGAGTAGCACTTGGCATCTACTTTAAAGATTAAACTGCTGCCCATTTTAAGGTCTTAAAGCAGCATCCAGCTATAGGCTTCAGCTATAACCATAACTGCTTTACTACAGGAGGTGCCTTAATGCCGATGGTCATGTCTTGTGTTTCCTAATATTACTGTCCTGAGCACAACACAAATATTTAAATGACACATCCACCCCAGTACCCAGTAATTTAGATGTACTCAGACTTCTTTTAAGTCAAGTCAAAAGTCAATAGTGCTTTAAAAAAATATGCAGAAATCTGAGCCCTGGCAATGCAGTCATCTAGACAAAAGTATGAAATTAAACATTTAAAATATCTGCATAGAAAGCTCATTTATAATTTTTTACTCATTGCTTACTCATTGTTATACTTTTCATGCCGCATCTGTCCCATGAATGCCGCATAAACAGTTATTTATATAATGCTTGCACTGCACCGATGTCATTAATGATATTCCAAAGAGAACTAAGGTGTGTTCTATCAATATTGTACTGTAACTTAGTTTGGCAATCAGTGGCTTTTTGTAAAGCTTTAGCAGCACGTTTTTGGCCGAAGACCTATTATAGACCTATTATAGAAACAGCATTATTTCACCCCTTTTTACAGCATGCTGAGAAGATAAATTATCTTTTATGATAGCCTGGAGTTGACAGCATTTGTCAAGCTTAACCATTCAACCTGTTACCCTGTTACTGTAAGAAACAAATGATTAAAGATTTTTTAATTAACTGGATGTTAATTAAGTGCAAACACTCAGAAATCAGTTTTTTAAACTGTATTAGAACAGCGTGTGTGAAACAGTAGTAGTAGTGTGACACACAATAATAGTGTGTGACACACTGCACAGCCTAAACATGGAAACCATACACACTTTGTAGACCTTGTTTTTTAATTTCCGTGATGCTTCACCTTGTCTGGTGAAGGAAGCTTTTAATGGCTCTCCTTGCGGAACTTGAGGGATCTGTCAATATCCTGTTTCTTGAATTCTACAATCAACCGATCGTTATCCATGTTTGATGTTTAATACATGAGCAATGGGACTTTGGTCCAGTAAGGGTTTTTTTTTTGGTGGTGGAGGCTAATAGCCGACAAGATAGCGATGGAGTAATGCTTGCGGCTAGTTACATAAAAAGAAAAAAGATGTGTTCAAGTGGACATTAATTAATACTGGAGTTTGCAGATTCCAACCGTATCAAACCATATCAGGTGGATAAATGTCACTGAAAATTGCCTGAAATGATAATTTCACAAGATCACCTGCATTTCCATGGTGTCTTAATATGGTAAACAAATGGCTTGCTGTGCTTGAAGGAAGGGCTCGATTCCCCCTCCTCCAGACTTCAGAACAGGAAAAAATTAGGTGAATTAGAACAGAGGAGGTAAGCCAGAGGAATCATCACTAGTATTAGGAAAGTGGCTGCTTACAAATGCTTGTAAAATGATCGACAGGACTGAAATCAAACTTGCCAAAATCTCTCATATTTGTTTTATTAAACTTCATTTTAGGTATTTTGTTGTTTGTCTGAGCCCCCATAAGCTTGAATTACATGAAAGAAAGAGTTTTTATATTGTGTTTCTGTGTGACACCTTGCTTTGTCACAGTACAATAATATTAGCATCAGTATATGTTGCTAAACCAGAGCATATATGTCCATGAATAGAAATAAATTGTTTCTCTATTAAAACAGGAAAAACGCTGATCTGACAGCGCAGAAATAGCAACATGTTTCATGTTAAAGTTTATTGTTTCCAAATGACAGTTAATTTCATACAAACACACTGCATTCATTAAAAAATTATTACTCACATCCAACATCATTCGCCTAAAAGTTCCACCAATCAGACATGTCCAATATACCTGTGTGCTGAAAGACCAACCCATAGAGAACCAGCAAAGTAACTTGGCAATCGATCGAGTCATTTGGCTTTGTCAACAGCTCCTCACAACTACAATAACAGCACTCATGTGAACAACAATGCCCGACATTTGGCACGGTGTGAGACAAGTGGTGTCAAACCTTATTGCAGAAAAATTGCTTTAGTTTATCAATAACAGATAGAAGAAGCCAGTGAGGGATTTCACTTGAGTCAAAGCTGGTATTGCCAAAGGCAGGTGAGTATTGAATGGCCCCGTCTATCTGAGCCAGGGGTAAATAATGATTAATGGGAGATTCAGGAGGTTTTTCACTTGAACCACGCGTGTGCCGGCAATCTGATTCTTTCTGTCAGCTCTCATCTGTTGAATCGACTCAGCCTCATGCACTGACTCAGTGTGAACAGGAAGTGCATCAAAACGACTAACTGGACCAGCAAACCAAAGATGAGGTTAGAGAACACTGGCACTGATGTTAATATTTTCAAAACTAATCTGATTTATTGATTAGCAGTGTCAGCAACTGAATAAGCTTTAAATCTGTCAGAATGGCTTAGGGAGCTTTGACTGAATTTGGCTCCAAATGCTTGGAAAAAAGCTAGGAGATATACGTCTGTCTCTAGACCATGGTCATACATTTTAAATGCCACAGTTTAATTTTTAACCACAAATCCTTCCAAGATTGCCGCGCACTTCATTGCTGAAATACAGAGGAAGTCCAAAAAGCCCAGCACGAATGATAAGAACCCGGAACCTTGAGCTTAAAAAAACATTTTTAGGGGTTGTGAGCATTAAAAAATGTACCACACCAATGAGGCGTTGCAGAATCTGTAGGAGAAACCAGGGCTAGCCGTCACACGCTTTACTGAAAATAATTATTTTCAGGGTGTGTTATTTCTGTATAGACATACATAGTCTTGGGTACAAAAAAGCTATTGAACATTTTCACTGTTATCACAAAGGAATCCTGTTTCTGAAAAACCTACAGAAACACATGTTACAACCAGCCCTAACCTGACACCTCTGTCCCAAAAACACAGTATAGTGAATGTATCCCAGAGTGCTTTTATTGCATTAACTTTTTTTTTACCAAACAACTGTTTTAAAAATATGATGGTATTGGGTTTTTATTTTAAAATGCAGAATTAAAAAATTAAAGATTAAATAAAGATTTGTATACACAGGTGCTCTTCCTCTGTATTATGTATTAACACTTGTATACAGGTGGATAGGCAAGAATAAAGAAATATGTGTCACAAAGGCTACAGACGTGCAGCATCATTCTTCTGCCGACCAAAAATATTGTTTCAAATAACTTTTATCATTAGTTAAAGACAATCAAGAATAAAGGATCAAAATTTTAATACCATTTTGACAATTCTCAGCATTAAGGATTACGGATTGGGCTTGTGATTTTACCTTGTGGTCAATGATGCCGCTGTATCCCTGCAGTGGTAGAGGTGTTCGGTGCGTGTTAACGGGCGCTTTGCTGGGCTCCACTTTCTCACCCGACGCTCCCTTAGATGCGCTGGATGCTGTACTGTCATTATGATAGCTGACGCTGTACAAGAACAGCAGACTGGTGCACATGGTGATCGCGAGAAACACGGCTACTCCATGGCGCTGGAAAACACGAGGGCAAAAGTTCATATTCAGCATTGTATATCACAAACGGATCAGAGCGCAAGGTCATAAATCATAACCAAATGTACCCTCAGTGCTGTTACATGCAAGATATAAATCGCATTTCCATGCACAACAATTAACCGCATAATTACATTTTGAGATTATACGAACTTGCACGTTCTCACAAAATGTTGATGTATAAAACTAATGCATTAGATCATGCAACAATGACTGTGAACCAACAACATGAAACTAAGTAAAATCAAGAAGCTTCTTTATTGTTAGCTAAGAATATCATAAGGAGCAACTGCACCGTTATGATAAATTCTCTTATTTCAAATCATACATTTTGTTTAATATCAACAAGACTGTATGAATGTAAAATAACATTCATACATATTTTTACAATGCATATGAATACGTAATATTCGTATGCAATTGTGGTTGTTTTTAAAATATTTAGGCATGTTCTTTCCACACAAACAGAAAAAAACATAAACAACAACAACAAAAAACAGATTTCCTTTCCCCATAAATGTAATTTCCGACAAAGATTTCATAATTCAGGAAACAGGGATTAAGGTTTTTGCTTTTGAATGTGTTTAATCTTCTTTCATTCAGTGTGTTCAGAGGACAGCAACACAGAGCCGCAGTACTTCAGGAACAATGCTGCACTGGAAAGAAGCGATCCATTAAAACAGTTTTTACAACAATTACCATCGGTGTCTTCATCCTGAAGCCCACTACAATATTCCCGGGAATGTGCGCATGAAGATCCACTTTTTTCCCGAATGTTGTTACTTCATCAGATTATGATTAAATTGCCGCGTTTCGATCTCGCTGCGTGAGATGACAGTGTGTGCGCGCTCGGACTGAACCCATTCTTATCGTGGAATACACACAGACAGAGAGCAGAGCAGAGCAGAAAGAGACGATGTGACAGCCCGCGGTCCTAAAGAGCATTATGTTTTAGCTTGTACGCGTGCTTTCCTGCAGAGTACTTAAAATAAATTGCGGTAACATTTATTCGCTGAGGCCACTGAGAATTTCAATATACATCTATTGGAAAAGAGGTTGATGTTGTTAGGGATTTTCTTCGTGCCTTCTTACAGTTTAGAAGTGAAATCAATATTTCAGGCATGAATTTGTCAGCATTTATTGGTGCTTGATTATTTTACTGTTTTTGGATCTCTCATACCAGCATGGCAATGGAACGTTTCATAGTTCATTCAATGATAGCATGACTAACTTTGCACAAGTATTGCACAAAAACATTGCACAAGAAATGGCAAGAATTGGATGGATTTTGGCTATTCCAATTTGATTGACTGACTGCAAAAGAATTCTGGGAGCCAATGATGTTTGTTGTGGTTTCAAGATACCATATCTATAATTAGATGTTGGGTTTGCCAGAGTTTGCCTGGCATCAAATCTCTGATATTCAGAGATTTTTGGTCTGAGGCAAATAACAATAAAGTTATAAGCTGCAAGAGGTTGTGTGTTACATCTAATAAGCCATCTCATAAGCCATCTTAGTCCATATATTAAAGTGATTTTATCACCTCTCACCTATGATAAAATTACTTTAATATATGGACTAAGATAGCTTATTGCTTTAATTAAATTGGTGAATTTATTATTAATAATCAGAGGCATGGTGGACAACTCTGTGCCCTGTGTTTTATGGTTTCTCTGGGACCCTACAGTATAATAGCCTCTTTACTGTTGCCATTCAGTATAGCAACTTGGCACATTAACATACAATGCAGGTCTCAGATATGCTCAACATTTTGCAATTTAACACAGCTCATCTCATCAGAATTTAGCCTGAATTGTTTGTTTTATAACAGCAAGTGAACCAGAATCTGTGAAATCAGTACTTATTACTTCTAGATGGGCAGAAATTTGTTTGCAAACTGAACAAGTCACAAAGTGGCTCAGACATAATGCCAATAGCCAAATGTCTGGCTCTGCAAGACTACATGTGACCCAGAGACCCTGCTGATATAAACCTATCAATCTTTTTCCCTTAAGCCTGGCGGTCAGCCCTATATTGTTCCAGCTTCAACATTAATTAACATGCCCACCAATTTAGATATAAAGCGTCCGCTTTTAGACAAATGCCTGATTAATAAGAGAATTATGCTTCAAAGCTTGTAAAGGAGGAAGGACAGATTGGACCTGAAGACACTGTCTGATGTTATAATGAAGAGGCGTGCACAACAGTTTGCTTTAGATCCTCGCTGATATTCATTTCTGTGAGGGCCACTATACTGTGAGTATCTGCCAAAGCACACCCAATACACACCGTGTGTGCTCACCTCATTACATTTGCTGCCAAAAGGCACATGTGTGGATGTTGCTATGACAGCCACATTAGGAGAGAAAGAGAGTGAGAGAGCAAGAGAGAAACAGAGAGACCCAGGCACTGATTCGCTATATGTCATCCACTGCATAAGATCATGAATATTTCATCATTCTTTCATATCTCAAGCCCCTTTGAAAGATGATGAATAACAAGCCATAACTTTTAGTGTCACACGTTCAATGCATGTTTGTCCAGAATATGGCAAGCCAACCAAACAACCCAGATATGCTCATGTGCAATTGAAGTATATTCACAATGCTGAAAGTCATTGTGTATGCATACATCATTTTCAGAGAAAGTCTGAAAGTCACATTGAAAAGCCACATTTTTCTACATTAAATACTAATGGTTCAACATAGCATGGTCAACAGAACACATTTACTTGTAGGTCATTCGTATAGATTTTATGTAGCTAGACTGTGTCGTTCAGCACTATAAGGTTAAACAATACTTGATTTGTTTTAGGGTGTTTGAATACCCTTAAGCATTATACTAAAAAAAGTTTGACTTAATTATTTAGCACTGAATTGAGATCCTTGATGATGCCACATTTAAGAATTGACAGACACAAATATTTAGCATCACCGTTTATTTTCAGACCAAATATTTCACAATTAAAGCCAATACATGATGATATCCAAAAATATTACAGCTTTCACTCAGGCAAATAACAGACAGGTAATTTGAGACAGCAACATTGATTTTAAATAAGTCACTGACAGTTTTCCGCTACAAGTATCATTTATTTGTGAAGGTTAATCAAATTAAAAACATGACACCAGAAAGTATCAAATGGCACTATGCTGATGTATGTGTGGAGGTGACACTAAGACAATAAATAGAAAATATAAAGCACCACAGGTCATTATTTATTTTTCATACAATTTTTTAATTAAAGAAATGGCCATCACTAAGAAGCTTTCCTGGAAAAGGTAATCAAAAAATGTGTTACTGAGAAACAGTGGGGAGTGATAGAGCACAGCATGTGCTAAGATCTCTATCGAGACCTTTGAGAGGTGACAGAATTGAGATTCAAAAGCCTCTTAACAACAAAAAGCGTGTTGACATCCATATATGCGAGGTTAGCTAAAAGCTTCAACCCTCTTCTTGTATTACAGATTGTATTACAGATAATATGGACCATTTATGTCAAATAATCATTCATGGGCCTTTTTATAGCCCATTAAAGTGATGGTTCGAAATAACCATGTGTTAAGAAAAGAGCTTAGCTTGCAAAATCATACAGAGACATTTGGGATCAGCAGAGGTTCATATCATCCATATCATTGGCTTTATCTGCTTGTAAGAACTTAAGCATTAAAATAAAGGCCAGACTAATAAAGTACAATAATGTAATGACGGAAAACTGCCTGTGATTTTTGTCTCCATGTATTTTCACCTGGACCTGGAAGCCTAATACAAGCTCCACCACTGATCTTCAGCATAGTATATAAAGCTAATTGGAATTCTCATGCAACTTGATGAAACACAAAGAAAGGCAAATTATCTTTTACCCATTACAGAAAAAAATTATTCATGCCCATGTAATGAGCCCAACATTATAATTTACAATGAAAGTATGAAGAATAATCCCTTTAAAATGACATCTGCTTCAAGGGCTCAGAAACTGGAGCTCATAAGCAGAAAGCTAAGGAGAACATTCCACAATAACTACAATATAAGACTGTCTTAGAGATATACACTATATTGCCAAAAGTATTCGCTCACCCATCCAAATAATTGAATTCAGGTCCAATTCAGTTCCAATCACTTCCATGGCCACAGGTGTATAAAATGAAGCACCTAGGCATGCAGACTGCTTCTACAAACATTTGTGAAAGAATGGGCCACTCTCAGGTAAATTCCAGCGTGGTCCTTCAGATTAGCTCAAGAACAGTGCGTAGAGAGCTTCATGGAATGGGTTTCCATGGCTGAGCAGATGCATCCAAGCCATACATCACCAAGTGCAATGCAAAGCATCGGCTGCAGTGGTGTAAAGCACGCCACCACTGGACTCTAGGGCACTGGAGATGCGTTCTCTGGAGTGACGAATCACACTTCTCCATCTGGCAATCTGATGGACGAGTCTGAGTTTGGTAGTTGCCAGGAGAAGGGCACTTGTCTGACTGCATTGTGCCAACTGGGAAGTTTGGTGGAGGGGGGGTTATGGTGTGGGGTTGTTTTTCAGAAGCTGGGCTTGGCCCCTTAGTTGCAGTGAAAGGAACTCTGAATGCTTCAGCATACCAAGAGATTTTGGAAAATTCCATGCTCCCAACTTTGTTGGAACAGTTTGGGGATTGCCCCTTCCTGTTCCAACATGACTGCGCACCAGTACACAAAGCAAGGTCCATAAAGACATGGATGAGCAAGTTTGGTGTGGAAGAACTTGACTGGCCTGCACATTCCTGACCTCAACACCTTTGGGAATTAGAGCGAAGACTGCGATCCAGGCCTTCTCATTCAACATCAGTGTCTGACCTCACAAATGCACTTCTGAAAGCATGGTCAAAAATTCCCATAAACACACTCCTAAACCTTGTGGAAAGCCTTCCCAGAAGAGTTGAAGCTGTTATAGCTGCAAAGTGTGGGTCAACGTCATATTAACAGAGTAAATCACAACAAGTGATGTGAAGTGTAATTGTTTTCCAAAGAGAAAACGGTGTCAGTAAAGAGCAGGCTTGAGATAAAATATTAGAGATGTAATATGTACAGAAAAACAGAGAAAAGTCAAGGCAATTTTTTTCCCATTTCCAATCATGTCTTATTTGATAAATTATTCAAAATATGTTAAAATATTATTTAATTTAATTTTGGATGCATTAAAAGCTAATCATTAAAACATTTTAAAAAAACATACTTTAATGTCATTACCACCACCACCATTTCTATCAATGAATGCTATAAAAATATCGTAAATGGAACTTTTGTTGCTCTCTCTAATATGTGACGACACACTGTCGTCCATCACCTCAATGTTCCCTTCAGCAGGGCCATATTTCTGCAGGGAAAAGATATTGCAGTGAAAATAGGCCTCCCTCCCATTTGTCACCAGCATTTGGGTAATGAACGAGGTGGATTGGATGTACTTGCTAATTATATATAGGACAAAGAGCCAGCCAAACCTCAGAGTCAAGGTCTCGGCGTGACTGCGGCAGGAACCGGTGCTGATGAAGAAAATGCAGTCTTGAATTTGTCATTGCGTAAAACAGAATTACACGAAGATGCTCATTATCATCAGGGATGCAATCATCTCACCATAGTGGAAAGTCAGAGTGAAATGACGTGCTCATTCTTCAGCTGGAGTAATGAGCTCATTTGGCAAGTCACCAGCGTATTTCTGCAGATTCCTCTATGGCATTAAAAGACACTCATTTATTGGTTAATACTGCTGGTGTGATAAAAGTATTTTGTGTTAGGATGATTTTGAAGATGGTTTACAAAATATATGGAAGGCGATTGTTTTTTTTTCTTATTTTCCATTTATCAGGCTGATAATGTTCTCTGATGAATCATTTCCCTTTATTTATCAAAAAATGTCTTCTTATGGTTTTAAGGTCTTGTAGCATATAGTTATCTTGAGAGAAAGCAATGTCCAGCAAGATATTCTTCTTACCAAAACATGTTCCTCTCTCAGTTTGGTTAGAGCTGATGATTGTCCTCTTCTCACAGCAGAGCTTTAATTAAATTGCTCCCTGAGGCATGATGGAGTAGGAATCTAGTTTCAGGGGTGAGTACGTTACAAGAGCTGCGAGACTTACTGCCCGTATGCCTGGTTGACTTACACTAGACTCACTAAACCTGTAGACATTCTCATCTCATTATCGCTTTGATGTCCCTTGACTGTCACAATTCTTTATTGTTACACTAATGTACTAACATCAAATCAATCTTAATGAGTCACATTGATTATGAGCGTATGATACTTTTTTTTGGTCTTGATTCTCTTAAAGCCTTTGTGTCTTAACACGATAATGACACCATCAAACAGCTTCCTTTTGCATATCTGCCCTAATACAAGGAGACCCAAGTAAAACATGGACATATACTCATAGCGGGAATCAGTGACATGTTATTATTAACTTCAGAGGAAAATATTAGGTGAATAAGGAGCAAACATTTGTACTTTTATAAAACATGTTTCTATCAAAATAACATGTACATTATTGTTCTCTATTTAGATGGATATGCATTAATATACATTTGTCAAATGGTCTTTTGTAAGCAGATTTTTTGGAGGAAAATGTGAAAGCTGCTTGTATGGTTGATAGATGATTGTTTACTAACCTCTAAGTTTTTCTAGATCTGT
>JAZGTJ010001575.1:0-53616 GCA_036877575.1 Botia almorhae | reverse complement strand
AACTACAATAAGAGGCAACAGTGAATAAGTGCTATAGACAGGTCATTGCTGCTTGTATTGCTGCTGCTTGTGTTGTTAGCAAACATGCTGTACAAAGTTTTGTACATGTATTTGTATGGGCTTTTTGCAGATATTTCAGAGCAATGGATGAAATAAGCTCACGCAACTTTCACACACTCTTAAAATGAGACAATAGAAAGAGGAGAGCAGCCGCTTTCATTTCAGTAATGATAGCCTCAAGACCCTGCTGCACATTGTGGGTTTGTGCAAGAAGGCAGAACTGGTGGGAAAACATGTTTTAAAATAAACTTCCTGCTTTGGCTCGTCAAAGTTTAAATCCTGCATGACAAGCTCACTTCCTAACATGTCCGCCATGATTATACATTAGGTCAGTAGGCAGAAAATAGCCGTTTTTTGGGTTATTTGACCACATGAGCAGCTAAACCATGAAAGTTATCTGGTCGAAAGCATTTTTGACTACCTCTGGATGTGAACGAACATTTTACACCCATTTACACCTTAATTTAGCATAGTCCACTTGTAATCTGATTGCCCAAAGCGCATTTTAATACCTTAAGTTTAAACAGACCCATGATTCAGTTCTCAACGATTGCCCAGGATTCCTCACCATCTTTATAGGTTATAAAAGCGACAATAGCTGTTATGCGTCAAGGCCTGTAGCTGACTCTTTGACTCTTGGTGGACTTGTGTGGGTTTGTGTTCTGTAGGTTTACAGTGGGGACCAGGGCCTCTAGATTAGTCAGATCATAAGCTGAGGAAATCGTAGTCTTAGCCTCAGATGGCATGTCCTCAGACCGTCCACAGTGCATTTTCTGACTTTAGAGTTTAGTTTGCAGTTTGTAGTAAGACTTCAAATATTATCTGCTATTGTCTAGGTGTTTCCTGCATGGAAACTAGAGCTTGAATATCATTTTCGATATTCAAGACACCATGTGAATTTGTGTAGCCCAGGTGACATTTGCTGTTGTCATTTGATAAGTAAATGGTTTTTATTTTCGAAACCACTTAGCCTACACCGCTTCGCACAATCCATTTGTACCTGTGCTTCATGTTGTGACTTCAGTAAATAAATCAAGTACAAAATTCCATGCAAAGCAGTTTTCCAATACGTGTTCCTAATGTGTACATAGTATATCTTGTGTCTGCTGAATTACGCAGCGCTTGATTTGTGATTATAGGAAAGAACGGAAAGTCCATTAGTAATCTTGACAGAATATGACAGTAAATTTCCTAGTTATGGGTTATTCAGAGAGCTCCTGGATCTTTTTCTTATTGGTGTTCATATTGAATAGATGAGTGAGCTGTCATTACATCTAATGCCATCCGTCTATGAGTCAGGTGTGATTGCGGGCTCATGCTATGATGGAAAAGGCCACAGGAAACATACATGCTCACAGTGAGCGCTCTCAAATAAGAACTTATAGCTGATCTCTGTATGTGTCACGTGTACTGTTTGCGTGTCAACACTAGGCCTATACATGAGTCATAATACGTTCCATCATACTGTGCTTGAGGGCCTAATGTAACAGTAATAACAAAAAAAACAAAGAACTTACAATGGCTGGTATGAGCACTAAAATAAAAGAGGTAAAATGTCATGCAGTCAGTGATGTTTTGTATAGGACCAGTGCCGTGTATCAGTTGAAACAATGTTTTTTTTCATAGTTGAGGAAATAAAATCGAATGCGTTGTTGTTTTATTCAGTACAGGCCTCTATATTAACAGAAATTGTCATCCAGCAAGAAGTTTACTTCCTCTTTATTTGATCGCAATAGACATCTACTTAATTTTAAACTTATTGCTACAAGGTCATATTGTTTTTTTAGACTTTTTCAAGTATGAAAGATCACACTTGAACTGCAACATTAAAGCCTCATTCACAGTCCAGCTCAAACCAAAAGCTCTCTGTCTGCGAATAGTCTCCCACACAGGTCTTGTTGGCTTTATCTTTCCTAAAGACGTCAATACGGTTGTCTACACAAGGCCTCGCCATAGATCTCCTCTTGTCTTTATCTCAGGATGGGCCATTAAGGGAAAAGCAATCACTGGCGCCGGAGTGGTTGGAAGGAGATGAGCCTGAGAGTGACAAGGGGAGAAGTGTTTATTTATGCTTGCTGCTTGGAACACAATGGGCTTAAGACGAAATTCTGGGTGTGTTCACATTGATGAGATGCCTATTCTGACAGGTTAATGAACCCTGCCTTAGTTAAGGTGCTGTATTAGCATGTCTTCCTTACCACAGTTTGGATGGTAGGGTAATGATTGGCTCTTGAGGATAATTTATTAGCGCTAGGTGCATCAGATTTTTATGGTTTAAATGGATAGTTTACACAAAAATGAAAATCCTATAATTGTAACTAACACTCATGCTGTTCTAAACACACTAAGATTTTCATTCTTCTGCAGAACATGTGATGATTTGTTTTAAAGAATATCTTGGCTGTTTTTATCTCCATACAGTGGAACCGAATAGGGGTCAAAATTGTTGAGGTTTGAAAGGATATAAAGGTTCCTTCCTATAAAGGACTCTTCTGAAGCGATTTGCTTTAAACAAAGAACAAATCGAAATGCAAGTCATTATTCCCTCCCAAATGAAATAAAATGATTGATAAACGTACGTGTACAGAGGACAAATCAAATATGGCCACATGTCAATGACAAGATACCTCATTGGTTCTTGTGCATTCCCCAGACATTGTGCAGTCATGAACCATTGTGCATTGTGCAGTCATGCACAGCTCAACAACAGTTTTAAAGTACAGTGCTTTACAGTAGAGGCAATATATGAATGGAAAAACTATCAACACGCAAGTAATGCAAACGTTAAGGGGTATAAATAAGACCTTGGTCCTGTTTAGTGTTACTGTAAAAGCATTATTAAATAAACCAGAATAATGTATAGGTACCAGTAGACATTGATACGCTGACTCAATATTATTATGATGTTTGTTTGTCTGCATTTTTTACACCATATTGCTGCTGCTTAGGCAAACTTCACCTGATCTAAATGTTCACTTTGCTGTTGTGAGGTTTATTTACTCTCTTCGTAACCCCAACTCGAGCAAACAGGCAGGCGTTACAAGAGCTTAGTGATTGGCAAGCAAGCTTTCAATTGTTGATTTTTGACTTTGTGGTATTTATGAAATAAGTGAATCAATTGGCAAATCTTGCTGCCGCTTTTAAAATGTAGGTCGCGCAAATGCTTTCTTGTTTGTAATCTCTTGCTGCTTCTTTTTGGTGACTTAATCATGTAGGAACTTCTCTTTTATTTGATATGTCTCCAAAGGTAGCGTAGACCTTTTACAAGAGATTGCTACAGAGTTAAATGCCTGCAGGTCTTTTGGTAGATCTGAGCTATGACTCAACACATATGTCGTGTCTTGTTATCTTACCATACAAGCCCTCTTGTCAAGAAAGATTAACAAAAGCCTTTTTCTTGAAAAAAATAAACACGCACTTTAAATACCATCAAATAAACATTTCTTTTTTGTTGTTTCTTTTGGCACCATCTCGCAAACATGGCAGCCAGAAACTGGGTGTATCTGTGTACTTCCGACACTCACTAAAATCAGCATGTTAGTAATTGGTTAGTAAACACCTCCCCAGGTGAAAGGGGAATTAAATATTTCTCTCCTTACCGGAATCTTTCTTTCTCTTTATTCCTAATTAACTTAAAATCACTGCCACCCAAACACTCTGAAGTTTTATACAGGCCAGATCAAATGCGTTGAGTGGGTCAGATGTTTTAGACTTGTTTATTTTAGCCCAACAGAGTGTTGTCACAGTGTGTAGTTTTCCTGCGTTGAATGATTATTCATGTAAACAGCCCCAAAGCCCTGGCAGACCTAAGGTGTTGGAATTGCACTGGATTCCAGCCATATTGTCTGAGCCAGAGATGTAGGCAGATGGTCAGGAGGGTGTAGTGGACTCTACACCTGAGTACACTTTGCTGTGCTGTCCTGAATATCCAGGCTTGGTTAATTTAATTGTCTTAGACTGATATAACTAAAGAAGAGTGCTTGTTTTTTTAAAGGATCTGCCTGAATTGACATACCTGCATCCTCTAATTATTTCTATTACTAGTGTTACTAATATCAGTTAACATTGTTGCAGAGTTGCTACTGATTACAAAATTACAGCTGTTTTTAAAATACTGTATTTTTTCTAGTAATGAGTTATTGTAATGAGTTAAGTTTTAACCAAGTAGCTTATAAAAAACATTTTTGTTATTTGGTATGGTGTAGTTTCATTGTTGCCTCCACAGCATTGGCCGTTTCATAGTCCTCTGATATTTAAACTGATTTAAACTAGAATTCATGCTTAGGTGCCTGAGATGTGTGGGTGTGTGTGTGTGTGTGTGTGTGTCTATACAGTAATTCCAACACACTTTGGAGCCATCTGTGTGGAGCCACTTTAGAATCTTAATGGGCACCTTTAGTAGTGGCCGGTTATTGGGAATTCCCAATTCTCTTACGTCCTTTTGATATTTAGCTAACCGGCAGCAGATTATGGGTTTAGTTTACTTTGATAAAAGAGCGTTTGCTTACCTGATTAACCTGGACACCCCTGGGCAGACCTCTCTATTCATCATGTCTATACTCAGCATTCTACATGTGTGGCTAGGTGTTAAGTGTCTTATATTAAATTGTTGCTGAAATGTGTGTTTCTCTGTTTTCCTTAGGTTTCAGTCTATGATTGCGTGAGAGCTGCATAAGCAGTGTGGGGACCGAGGGAAAGCAGTGCCAACCTGGAATATGGTGCCTAATATTTGCCCATCAGTGCCCGTCCTGCCCAGTGGGCTGCTGCTTCTGCTGCTGCTGAGCTGCGTACATTTCTCCTCTCAGGCAGACAGTAAGTACAACATTTCAGTTGACATTTTATTCCTGTGCCCATACCTTGTCAATTGAAAGTCTGTCAGTCACGTAGTGGAATTGTTTGCAAGCATGAGTGGCCTCACTAATGTTTTACTTCAAACAAAGCGCTGCGCTCCTCTCAATACCACCGGTTGCCTGCTCGTTTTTTTTAAACTGTTACTCTGTGTGCTCAAGCTTGGGGACGAGCGATGCGTTTTGATGAACAGACAGCGGTTCACAGAGTAACCCCTATATTGCTAGTAGTCCGCTCTGCTTCATTGTCCTTGTGAATGAGCGTTCGGATTGTCGAGATTTGCTGTGAGTGACATGGCAATGTTGCGGGTGCCACGGGTTGAGCGGAGGTCAAGGCTCAGTTCTGGCACGGGTCAGAGAGCCATTTAATTCTCCATGTGACCCTTCTGCGCCACTGTCACAAGGCTGCTATAATTCCATTAGGCCTCTCTGTCTTACACCAGCTTCCTTTCTTCCACACTGCGTTTAACCTTTAAATCTCTCAGTCACTCAAAGGCATTGCCAGCGTGAGAGTAACCTTGAAGCTTTTCTACTCGACTCTTTTTGCCACTTTTAAAATCAGGAAGCCTTTGAGATTCATAATCTTGCCTCCGCTTACTCCAAAAATGTTTTTCAAATAGATCTACGATGTAAAAATGCTGTCTGCTTTTAAGGATTTTTAAAGAATCTTTTTAGTATTTCGGCTGTTTTAAATCCAGAACATCTTGTGAAATCAATCTTTCATTTATAATTTGAACATTTGACAGGGGATCCTAATTAGCATAGGGAAGACTTGAAAGTGAGCTCTTTTGACTTGAGCAACTGAGCAACCACGGAGCAATGCCTTATAAACCACCCAGCACACCCTAGCATCATCACATTTCTGTTAAAAATCTTTATATAGATTATATATATATATGAATATACATACTATACACACACATATACTATATGTGTCTCTGTGTGTGTGTGTGTATGTGTGTGTGTATTCTATATATATGGGATACAATTCTGTGATACAGTGCTGTGGTGGCATCCCTTGGATATAAATATGCCTTAAAGATGGTTCAAACAAATAAAATGCTAAAAATAGGACAAAGGTTAAAATATTGACTACCACAGATGGTCTTTTTTGCTTTGTTGTCTGTAATCAGTGAGGGCTGAGTTGCTAAACATGACAGAACTGGCTGTGCCACTGTCTGAATTATAGGGTAGTAAAGCCAGATCTACAGGGTGGGGCCTCCAGAACGTTGATCACCATGGTAACAGATCCTACCTAAATCAAAGGGATGAAAAATTAAGGCAGATTCTTGGTCTCAGGCTGAATGCTCGAAGAAGGCAGGATTACTCCGAATGCACAGTAGCTAGTTGCATCTAGAAGATTGAGGGCTATTCCTTGAACCTCGTTTAGGTGGTTATGTTTCATTTGTGATATATAAAGCCACCTAAATTGCTTGATTGGGGTCTTCTTCATAATTGCTTCCTACAGACACGATGTCTACGTAAAAGGTTTATGTAATCATAGCTCTGTCATTTTGGTGTCTTTTAAAAGTAGCAGTTTTCCTCTCAACTGGCAGAAAAAAACAGCACTAACAGTTCTGAAATGACATCTAAAGAAATTCCAACTTTTTATCAGGAAATGGAAAGAAGTTCAAAGAAACTCTTATCTGATAGTATAAGTGTGTCTTGATTCTTGTGTAATGGAGGAAATTCAGGCCTTCACACGCATACTAAAGATGCTGCTTAAAACATGTCAGTACAAGGTTTCTTCAAGGTTTTCGCATTTATCTGATTTAGCTGTATTTGTGAAACTTTTTTTATCTCTTAGTCATGGAAGTTTTCTCAGGCTCTTTGTCTCTGTATGTTGCAGGAGGCAGTTCACAGCCACAGTTATATATTGATTCTTTCTGTACCATCATTTTCCAGACCTCTGATGGTTTTAAGGTTTGGGAAAATGCTGTTTTTTCAGATATGGTCAGGGAAAGGTTTTTAGAATTTATTTCTTTGTTTATAAATTGTTTATATATGTGTTTAATGTGTATATGTGTTTGTGAGTCCCCCTAAACCACATATGCGAATGTGTTTGTGTATACACATCGTTGAATTAACAGTCACACATATGCTCAACTCCATATGGCCTGCAATTACCAGTGCTACTTTGTATTGCATAATGCTTTTAAATGAGGGCCCTTTACATTTTGACTTGAAACTATGTTGAAAACCACCTCTGTAAATCAATTAAGTGAGGTATTGTTTTCCCAAAGGGTTGGGTAGGACTGACTGGGTTGGTCTGTGGCAAATTGGATTGTGTTTTCAAGTGTCCATATGGTCACTGAGTGAAATTGACAGGGATAGAAATTGATTCTTTTTAATTAAAAGTAACTGTATCCTCAATCGAGTGGCACTTGGAGGGTAATTTTGTTAGTCCCCAGCTGTGATCATTCAATGACAGCCACCAGAGGAGAGAGCAGTACAGAGAACAGGAGAAATCGAGGAAACAGAAGGTTTGCATAAGACAGAACAACAATATAGCAGCCGTGAGGTAAAGTACAGGTCAGTGGAGGTTAATGATGTGCGATTAATAGCTTAATTACAGTGGGTGATAGCAGGGCCGGAAGCAGGTCCTGAACCCTCAGCCAGGACTTGGATACTGTCGTTTGATCACAAGATCAGTGTCCTTTATTGAAGGGCAGCCATAAAAAACATTCACATCTGCGCGTATGTCATCTTCCCCAGCACTTGCACCTTATAATGGCTGCAGTGAAGAGGACTTCATTAAGACCAGATTAAAACTGCAGTACCAGCACGTGTCTCCACATGCCTGCCAGCACATTATAATGTTACATTAGTGGGATTCAAATAAAAAAATGTGGGATTCCAAATCTAATTTAAACCTGAAAATTATACGTTTTTGAGAACTAAGAGGAGTTTAAAAACAAAGTTCTAATTAGTTAATCTTTTATTTATCTGTTCTTATGCTTATAATTTAATTTGTAATTAAAACAGTTGTATTAACTCTAAACAGCTAAATTAAAAAAAAATCATTAGTGGTCTGGACCCTGTACTGTAGTGATTTGGACCTTATTGTCTGTCCTTCTACTTATCAAGTGTTGCTTTTGTTCTTGTACTCCAAAAACACACATCAGATGTCACATCAGATCTATACTGTGCAGTGAGAAAATGTCCAGTCTCTGCCATAACAATTCATTTGTTTGGACATCACTTGCATTGTCAAGAATTGACTTTGAAGAGCCTCTGCACAGTGTCTGAGATGAAGGCTGTGGGGGCACTCTGGCTTGTTAATATCCATAAACCGTTTTTATGTAATCACATATGAGCATGAGTAGCTAATCACATTAGTACAGACTTGCATGTAAGAGCTTATGACATTTTGTTGTGACGAATTCAGAGCCCCTGCTTCTCATCAGTTTGAAAGCTGACTTCTAATCCTCCACTGGCTTCCATCTTAGCCCTTTCTCTTCCTTTTGTGATGACCTCATATATGTCAATGACTAATGTTCTTTGTTCTTATACATTGTGAAACACATACCTGGCGTGCTGATCAAAATATCAAACTGCATTTTGAAGCTTTTTATTTAGTTTTTATATTTGGTTACCTGTTTGGGTAACCTTAGTCATGAGTCTATGAGAAGGCTAAACCTAAGTGGATCTTGGTTGCCCTCTCATCACAGGGCCCAGAACCTGGGTGTACCTGGCTGTCTCCCCAACAACAACCCTTTTTCATATCAGATAAAGTTACTGCCATATTTGTGATAAACTGCAAGCACAAAAATACTTGGACTTTAAAGTTAAAGGAATAGTTCACAGATCTCATCATGTTGTTACAAACCTATAATCACAAAAATAGATGTTTTAAAGATTGTTCAGGAATGTTTTAGGGGAAAATGTTAAAATATCTTTTAAAATATAAATTGAATAATTTATATGTTCTTCAGATATATATTGAGTTGTTGGGTATTATCACATTATTAGCTAAAGGACAGGCTTTTGTCCTGAACTAGCATACGTGTATTTAGTCTCATGCAGTGTTTTGTAGTTTCGTGTCTGCAATGGTGAGTTCATTTTAATGAATGCTCCAGTCAAGTCTAGACTCATTTGTGTTCAGATCCCAAAAGCACTGCAATTTTTCTTCTGACACATGGTGTGAAAGTTTAAATGATGCAGGCGTGTAGAAAAGGCCAGAGGTAAAGATGTAAGGGCAGCAAATGGGTGGTCTTGAAGAGGGCCTTTATCTTGGGAAGCTGATTAATTTGGTTAGCGGTTTTCAGAGGGGCTTTGGCTGTGATGGATGACATAATCCATAACGGTTCCCTGTTCACCCAGCGTCTAGCCACTAATCTCTGGTTCTCTGTCCCCCGGGGGAGCACTTTCTGTCGGCACCTGCTGGTCAGTGACACAGGCTACACCAAGGTGACATCTGCCCTTTACCAGAAAGCTTTACAAGGACCCTGCCTGCCTCTTCTGAGAATCCATAATGACCCAGGGCTGATTATTATGATGAAAAACACAATATGTGGTCACACATTTAATATAAACGCACAGGCCAATACACACATTTTTTTTGACTATGTTTTACTTATTCCTGCAGGGAATCTACAGCAGCACGGCAACGTAAATCATATTTTATATAAGTTGTAAACTTGCAGTCTTTCTATTGCATTTAATGTTTGTATGTTGCCTACAAAACAAAACTGTAAATCCTGACCACTGTAGTTGGATTCACAAACATGTGAACTAGTTTTTAATTTATAGGTCAAAGGGAACTTCAGACTTTGAATCATTCTAATGATTCATTCACTGAATCATTCTAGTGATTCATTCACTAAATTAACCTCTGACCCGCATACTGAAGCACAACTCGCATACTAATGGAATGCAAGCATCACTTTTAAAACTTGTTCGAAAAATCAAACTAAACCTCAGGCAGAAATTCTATTCCTACATATTCATTTCACAGAGTCTTAGTGGATTGCACCACAGCTGAGGCAGGGGTTGGAATTTTATATTTCTCTTGCAATTCACCATCGACTGGATAAATCCTTTGAGGAAAATACCAGGTTAACTCGGATTACGTGCAGGTCATAGCAAATAAAAAGTAGCTAGAGTTACAGCCATTTATGTTTGTGTCATAATTGCACCCTTCGGGGAAGTGCATACCTGCAGTGCCCATACTCCTGAAGTTCTCTAGGTCCCAGGCAATCACTTTAGGTTAACCTTTCAAAATAATTCCAATCTGGTGATATTTCATGGCTTCTTAATCTTTCATAGTGTCAGCCTGCCATAAGATTCGGAGTGCACCCTAAACTTCCTGTACAGTCTCTGCAGAGAAGTTTCTAGCCTTGTGATGCCATTGGCTGATTGTTCTACACACTAATTTTCCATGCGCACATTCCTCTTGTCTTTTTGCCGATAGCACAGTCCGGGACGACACAAGCTTATTGTTCTCTTGCTTTCAACATGTTGTGCTCATAATAACAATATCCCTATGAGAACCCAGCTGGAATGCCCTCGCGCCAGTGTATGTTTTAATATTGATGGCTCTGTCTAAACAGGAAGGTTTTTCTCTGCGAGACAGAATAACTCGATTGTTCTATCATGAGGGCAGAGTAATGAGGTAGTAATGATATTCCCTCATGATTGACCGTCTCTGTCTTTGATCCAATATCATGTCGACTGTGAAAACCGCAGATAGTGACTCACGGCTTTGAAGACTCCGCGATAGACACTGATGTAAAAACCTGAAGTAACGCTAAACCTCTACTAAACCCTCCTGGTCATATGATACAGCTTACCTCTTTTTTCATCAACTTGTCAAAGACGCATGAGGGAACATAGAGCTAATGCCTTTAGTAAATGATTTGACTGTGTACCCTCCACTCAGGCAGCATAAGGAACTTTATTTAATCTTCATTTCTGTCAGCTCTAAGCAGAATAGTCAGGGCTCTGGTCATGGGAACGCACAAACCTTAAGATAATTCTGTGGCAGATAATCTGTGTTTTAGGAGGAGAGCCATTACTGTAATGCCCTCACTGAGGGAAATGCATAATTGTACTCAGAGTTTGTGTTTTGCACATTCTGATAAATAATTTAATAATGCTAGAAAGTGGCTCACTCAGCTGCACGGCATACACTCGGAGAAAAGATTCCAACTGGGTGCTTTATTTATTTTTAACCAACCGTTTATTTATTTCCATGTGTGCGCGTTATATGCTACAATTTTAATAACTAAACCTTCGCAAGTCCTAATAAGCGTTAATACATTTCAATCTAGACAATTTTTGCAGGAGTCCGTCACTTTGTTTAAAAGCTGTTTGCCATTGCTAGCGTCTAACGCAGATGCTAGTGCATTTGATTTAGAGTGGGAATTGTGCATGGTAATAAAGGAAACCAGATATATTAAACTGATATAGCAAAATGACTGGTTTGATGTAGCGTTAATTGAAAGCAAAATCCTGCAAAAGATCTAAAACCCAGTTAATGGACAAGTTCCACTGAAACAACCGCAGCTTGATAGAATTGGACAAATTTTCGCTAAGCACACGAGTGAAAATGATAACTTGCTAATCTATTATTAATGAGAATAAATGGGTGGCTCTCTGGTTTGCGTATTGATCCTTGCAGTCAATTCAGATCGGGTGTTTAGGCGGAGCGGGAATGCTGCTAATTGCCAGTGTCCATTTGTCATCTCCACTCTAAACGCTTTCTTCCTAAAAGCAGCATAAATGCTTAAAACATCCCTACAAAATTCAGACGCATTTTGCAACACAAGTCACCTCCAGGGAGTCAGCCTCAATTACTCGTTTCGCAAATAGAAAAAACTTATATAAGAGACGTAATTAAGAGACATAATTAAAAATGGTAAAAATAGTAAAAGTTTCTAGCCAGGAATTTGCAGTCCATGTGTCCGTTCACCTTTATACTGGCCACATGCTACTGTTAAAACTCTAGACTGTAGGAAATAAATGTTAACAGGTGTCCAAGGCCACCTGTTCTGGTGCCTGTGGATGTATTGATTTGGTTAATACAAAAAGACATGGACGACAGCACGGCCACCTGGGAGGTCAGGTCCTGGTCTCTCATCTCATCTCCTCTTCTGATCTCTGTTCTCAACAACGTTACTTTGAGCATCCAGTGACCCTGAGCCCTGAACCTCTCTTCTGTCAATTCACAAACATGTTAAGGGCACAACTGCTCTATGCCGGTCTGTTGGTTTTTGAGACTTGAGCTCTGCAAATGTTTCAAGAGCACCTAGAAGATAAAAGTCACTGGGCGCTCATGGCAAAAAGTTGTCATGGAAGGAAAGTTCTATTGATAGTCAAGCATGACAAAAGCTGTTTGCATTGTAAATGCTTTTTGCATGTCAAAAACTTTAGAATCTATTTAGATACTCAATGTAAAAAGAATTAAACCGTATTTAATAAACTATATAAAAGTTTTGCTTTTAAATGCAGAAAATACAGTTACAGGATGTTAAAAATTACATTTAAGGACATACATTTTCGTCAGAGCTACATTATTACATTATAACAGAGCTACCCCAGTTACATTATTGCCCCATTTGGACACCAATATAAATGTATCAGTCTGGTCACTAGACCTTTTAATTTCCTAACATTAAGTTTCAAGTCTTTCTAGCACTGCGTTTTTCATGCGCTCTCAGGTCAGAAGTGGAAGATGGTGGTTTGTGTACACAGATTAATGCTCTGAGAGGCTATTAATGTACCTACTTTAGGATGTGCTTTCAGCATCACCCAGTGATCCCTTAATATTTGCCTTTCCCCGGGAAGATTGTTAGGCCATTCATGAGTCTCATCTGCCTAAACTTTCAACAGTTTATATATACTTTAATTCGAAACGTGTGCCCGGGATGGTTAATGCCACTGAAGTGTGTTTTAAACAAAGAGTGAAAACCCCCTCACGCTGATAACATCTAACAGAAATGTCATGACAGATGTTAAAGAAGGACACTTGAAAGTCAAACTGACACTGATCTCAAGCTTAGAAGCATGCACACACCCACCCAGGTATCAATGTTAGGGAAATTCCCAGCTGGTGCTGAATTTTTTTTAAATAATTGGCCTGACCCTGTGGATCTGTCTCTGTCTGCCTGCCTGCCTGTCTGCCTGCCTGTCTACCAGTAGCCAACAGTGACTGAGGAGGCCGTAAGCACTCAACACAACCCTCCTCTCTCTAAACTGAGGTAAACTGAGGTAAAAGTGACAGGAAGAGCTTTTGTGTGGGTATGCATTGGTCTGCTGTGCCAATCAAACCAGTCTCCAGGGGAACAGACACGTAAATGTCATTTAAATGTCAGGCCAACCAATACTCCTGTGGGTCAGAGGGGTGTCAGTGAGGTACACATTGACTTAGACTTCACAATGGATACTCATAAAGGTGCATACACACAAACAGTCTCACAGTTGTGCCTTATCTTCTCAGATGAAGCTCCAGTGGGGGTTATGTCCTAGAGCAAGGGCAGCTTCAACCATCCCGTCTTCAACAAAGCTTCTCTTATCAGCTGCCTGAGATACTGTAGAGATGATTTAACAAACTCCGGCCTGTTAGTTAGAACTCCAGCACCCCGCCTGTAGGTCTTATGTTATGTTAACTAGGTATTGATTTTGTTGTCTTCAGCGCTACCCTCAAGATTCTGGAGTACAAAGGAGGAAGGACACAGTTGTAGCGCATTCCCTCGGCTTGTTCCAACCAAGAACATTATACGTGCTATGACATGTAGTCTCCATACTACTATTATTTATTTATTTTTTGGCTAAGGGATTAGATCCCATCATGGACCTCCAGCTAGGACACCATGATCCATGTCATTCACTGGAGATGTTTCATTGTGATAATGGATTTTGTGTCCTTTTATCTCAAACATTATTGAAAAATTCTTATATTTCTACAGATTACATACGTTTTCTTGTCTCGGTCCTTTGTTTTAACACTTGAAGCATGAAGCATGAAGCATGAAGCAAATTCGGGGCGGGATAACAGTTATTACACACAATTTTTAGTCAAGTATTTCCCAACAACATAACTCGGTACATAATCGATTCACATTGTGGAAAGTTAATAAATCCCCCCATATAAGTCATCTAAAGGTGAAATTTCTTTATTTTCAGAAATGAATTTCAGGTCTATTTTTTATTTTTCTCATTTCCTTTGCACTTTTAAGACGCACTTGTTTATGTAATTTGTCTAGGCAGAGTAGCACACTTATATAAGGTGTTATAAAGGCTTACTCTACATAAATGTTGTGGAATATAAACCACACTTTACCTATAAACAAAGTAGCTCGTAGCTTTCTTTTTATTATATCTGAGAATGCCATGATTTTTCATATCTGGGTGTACCGTGAGATTCACCTTTCGCCCCCATCATTCACTACTTCCTTGGAATGTTGCGTATTAGCTGTGCATCTGCCAAATGGTCCTGCTCTACCTGATCTGGCATTGATGTTTTTCCAAACAAGGCATTGTGCGTTTGAACTGACTCAGGCGATACGTGTGGGTCTTTATCTTCACACTGCCCTACCCAGCCAGAGCGGTGATGAAACATGTCCCATTTTTGTTTGTGTTGTAAATGCGTGACAAAGATGCAGGGCGTGAAGCTGTTTTCCCAATAAAACGTGCACTGCAGCGTGCTGTGGCTGGTCTATTTAAAAACAACCCAGAGGTTGTTTAGCTAACAGTCCTACCGACAGTTTGCCATAATATAATCTGCTTTTGAATTATAAAATCTTTTATTCCTTTTGTGTTTGTGTAAAAACAACAGACGGTATCAGGCTTTTGAGTCAGTACCAGTGCTTGTTTTGCATGTTGCGGTGTCTATTGAAAAAATTGTTTGCTTTGAAATAAATACTTTATCTGTCAAGCACTAAAATAGCAACTAAAAGGAAAACACCATAAAAATGATCAATTCCTGAGCTATATTCTTGAAAGTCATGCAATAGCTTTGTGAGAGGAATAGACAAAATTTAAAATTTATGTCACTAACTGGTAATTCACCCATCCGTGAAGCTTGTGTTGCATTCGGCGCACTTGGCGTAAAGATGAGAAAGAACAGGCCTTTTTTCCCCTTGAGGAGGAAAACCTCCCTCACAACAGCAGGTGTCGTGGCAACAGTGAATCTGTTGTTAACTTTGTTCCAGTGTAACCGATATCCGTTGGTAACTTCTTTAACAAGGTTTTTGTGTGACCGCAATTCATGAATTAATGGCTGCTCTCTCTCTCTCTCTCTCTCTCTCTTTCTCTCTTTCTCTGTTTATTTTTAAACCTTCTCTCTGCTTTCCACCTCACTTCTCCAGGCTTGCCAAATTTTATCAAATCTCCAGAAGACCAGACGGGGATTTCAGGAGGAGTGGCATCCTTTGTGTGCCAAGCAGCGGGTGAGCCCAAGCCTCGGATCACATGGATGAAGAAAGGAAAGAAAGTTAGCTCCCAGCGTTTTGAGGTGACTAACTGTTTTCCTCTGCCTCTCCTTGTCATGTCAGTGTCTGTCCCATGATGCCTTTCTACTCTGTCATCACTCTTTTGCTCAACACTATATTTGTGCCTACACTGTCGCATTGATATGTTCCTCTCTGTTGCCAACAGCCACCTCACACCTACCTCTTTTGTCCCTCCAAATCCTTCTCATTATTTCCTGTCCTGTCTGTATTACAGGTTGACTTGTGATTTGAAGTGACTGCATGAACTAAGGGTATGACCACCACATGTTGGTTTGGGGTCATTAGGAAACACCATTATTTTTTTTCTGCTGTGGGAATTGTCACTCATGAATAACTAGACCTAGTTTAAAGCTAATACATACATATCAAGATGTGTGTTGAATGTGGCCAAAAGACTAAAGTACATAAAGATAATTTAATTCCTGCTATGTTGCCCAACTTTTCTCTTAACTGACGTGAGGCAGTAAACCCTGGTGTCCACCTGTTAGGAGCATACAGTAGTTATTTACAACAGGTTTATATATTACGTTTTTCATAAGCGTACCATTTCATAGCCCTTTACACTTCTTGTTGACTGGCTTACAGCACCACATTTGTGTCACCAGTCCTCTGTATAGTTCTTCAACAATGCAAACATCTGGGCAAAAGATAAATTATTGAGCAATAAGCAAATAAGTACAGGAAGAAGTGGTTCATGCTTCATTTGCGTGTTAGGTTTCGCTTGTGATGGAGTGATATCAGAGAGCTCCTGGAATCAGAGAAAACACCAAAAAAACGCACTCCTTGCTCCAGGCAAATTCACACAATTCTGCTTGTTTCTCATGCTACATCAATCACATATACCCTTGCTTGAAATCTGTGTAAAAATACCTTTCTGTAAACTTTGAGGAAATAATGTTATTAATCTTAATGTTATCAGAATATCCTTCTTGGGCATTGATTGCAGTTATATGATAGTAACTCAGGACCATGGTAAGCTGAAAGTTCACATGAAGTGAATAATTGCCCTCTGCTCTTTGAAGATCTGAGGGTTTGCTGTAAGCGAGAGGAGAGGAAAAGGTTTGATTGTGAATGTTGTTTCTCTCGTTCTCTCTCAGGTAATTGAATTTGATGATGGATCAGGCTCGGTTCTCCGCATCCAGCCACTGCGTACACACAGGGACGAGGCCATCTATGAGTGCACAGCCACCAACAGCCTGGGAGAAATCAATACCAGCGCCAAACTCACCGTACTGGAGGGTAAGTCCATGTGCCTCCGGTAGCACTTGATTTAGGTGTAAACTTAACTCTCATTATTGTTTCAATTTTGACTTTTTGTTTAATTATTTTATTGATTTATTTTTTGAGTGGAGTGAAATTGGATTGGGATACATAGTGTATCATTGGAGCGTGTACATTACCTGCCAGACTGTATTTCTGACTATATTTCTAATAATTGTCTGCTTTTGAATGTTTTGAATGTTTGAATGTACATTCGTTATTACAGGATTTACAGTTAAAGTTTAAACACTGCCAGGAATACATAAAATCTGGAAATGTTTCAAATAGGTCACGTTGTAGTATAAGCAGCACTGTGGCTTTTTTAAAAATAGTGTTTGTTACTATTGTTAGAAGTAGATGTAGCAGTAGTACATTGATTTTACATTTACATTTTAATGGCTTGACAGATGCTTTCTTACCCAAGAGACTGTTGAATGAGAGCATTACTGGTCACCAGTATATTTCCTTTGTGAATTGTGGTGTGCTGGTCTCCTCTCCAAGTTTTGTTTTGCTAGCTGCTTTTGGTCTAGCTGGTCCCTGTGTGTTGTGTTAATAGTAGAATTAATAGTATTTGTTGGTATTAGAGTGTAAACCCTGATTTGAGAATAGACCAAGAATGCATTTAGGCTGTTACATTATTGTTGTGTGATGATAAATGCAAGTCAAAAAAGAATTATTAAAAATGTAAATAATAAGAACAATAGGTATTATTAATAATATTGTTGTTGTTATTCATAGTAATATTATTAATATTTACATACATACATTTTTGATTGTTAATAATAATTGTGGTTTTTAACTATAAATATGTTTAAAAGTAAGTCTCAGACTTCAGAAATGCAACGACGAAGAGTTTCTTGTCATTTGACCCACCCCACCACCATGTGTTTGGTATTACACATACCCTTAGCATAATCCACTTTAATCTTATTTTTACCCCTGAACAAAAGCAGACAAATGATAATTAGCTGAAACTAGCATTCTCTACTGATGAAAGCATTTCTTGAGTTCTTGAGCTGTGAGAAGCTGTCCAGCCAGGTTCAGAGAGAAACAGGACGAGGTGCCATTTGAAGGGCAGGCAGTTGGCTCTTTCAGCTGTTTCCACAGTAAAGTGGCTAAGCTGGACACCCACTGAAGGACAGAGAATGAACTTTATTTATAGCTCATTGTTCATAGCTAGTAATGCTTAATTTTCGTCCTTCAGCAGTGCTTAAAGACTAGCACAGGAGAAGTTGAATGATAATGATGTACTGTAATGACTTACTAAAGGATGTCCTCTGTGGCGCGTTTCAGTGGTCTTGGGGAACTGGGCCATAAATGCTATCATTCCTCAAATCTCATCATTAGATCATAAAAATTATGTTAGAGTTAAATACAACGCATTCCTCTTTATTGCTGTTAGACACTACAACTAGAGCAGAAATGTGCAGCTGTGTTAGTTAAATCCTAGGTTGATTTAATCCTAAAGTGTCCAATACTGAAGTTGTCTTAAAGTTAAATATTCAGGTTTTGCACGTAAACTTCGTTAAAGCACAACTTAGATGACCTGGTTTGCTGACTTGTCAACATGCTAGAATATAATGAAGTCACTCCCACCTGTTTTAAGCAGGTCATTCACAGCTTAGGAGTCACTGCATGTACCTCTCTAATTGGTTACTTAAATCATATCTCTTGAACAATTAAGGTGAACAGCACGCAATTTACCCCAACTCAAGCAGATGGCAGTTGCGAAAGAAATTCAACTGTAATTACTGGTTTGTCTAGTTACTCGTTGCTTTTGGAAGTGTGAGCGATGAAGTCTTTTAACACGGAAGGCCACTGATGCATTGTAACATTCCTTCAGGGCCTCCACGTCTCTATAAACTTGATGTTGTGAAGAATACCAACAGGTTTCACTTCCAGGCTGCCTTTGCACCAAGGTTGTGGGCGTTAGTTGCTCACAGCTGTTGAATAAAAATTTGCCATGCCTCCCTTGTAATCACATTGTACAGATGCCAACACAGGGCTCTGTGCGAATTCATAATAACTCTTGTCTAACTGCTCTCTATTTCTGCTCCTCATTTCCCTGTAGCAGAGAGATTTGACATTACTGACACTCAAGGACTGAAGCAAAGACAGCATGCCGAGGAGTTTGTTAGATGTACCCTCATTTCACATTGTTTAGTTCAATTATCTTCCAAATAATTTACCAAATCACAGTCGGAAGGTGTAATTTTGCACTTAGTCTGGGGCCAAGTACACACTGCAAATGACAACCACATTTCAGAACAGGAGTGAATTCACCAAATTACCATTCTGTGAGTCAATGAAACAGGATTCACTCCTGTTTTGGCACCCAGCATTTTTAGTAGACCACCTTTGCTTTTCTCATCTGAAAATAACCTTTCCATGTACTGAACACAATTAGGTACTGTGAAAAAGAGTGATAACCATGTTTAGTAACAGTGTGTACGTGCCATTTCAAAATCCTTCCAGATGGGAAAAATGTTCTCTCTGTTTTTTGTCAGTTCATTCTGTGGTGTTGTCCTGTCTCTGACTGACATGAAGATGACTGTGTGTCTGCTTTCGTGTATCATGTAGTGAGAAATTAGAAAGACTTCCACTGTTCTCTGAACCCACAGGAATGCTTTTGAATGATGGATCAGTGGATTTTTTTGCTTAGTTGAGGATAGAGTTTCCTCATTAGATTTCCCTTTCAAAAACTCCACAGGTTCTCCTCCAAAACACCTGGAGCTCTTGTCTATTAAAGTGGCCCAAACCTGATGGCGAAATTGCTAAACATTGCTTGTAGAGAGGGAGTTACAGAATTTGCCATTCTCAGCCAACAATAACACTAATGGTGTTAAGTATTTTTCCAGCTAGTCAAGTAAAGGCAAAGACCAGTCTGGGTAAATACAAACCATCGTCTAAAGTCATTTTGTACAACACATAACAATGTTTTTCATTAAATCATGCATTTAAATTCTCTCACGTCATGAATGGCAGGTGCAGGTCTATTGCTTGAATAAATACCCCGGTCTTTCTCTGGCAGGGCAGCATTTGTTTATGCACATTCCAGTTGGGAGGGGCTTTTACTCAATGTACGCAAACCCCCACTTCTCCGCAGGTGTGGTCTCCAACTGCTTCCTATTTACATTACATTTACATTTACGCAGACGCTTGTATCCAAAGCGACTTACAGTTGATTCAAGTTATACATTTTGTCAGTACATGTGCTCCCTGGGAATCGAACCCACAACTTTTGCGTTGCTAGCGCAATGCTTTACCAACTGAGCTACAGGAACACCCTCTAGCTTCCTCAGCTCCAGTCAACGGTCCGTGTCACGAGTTTAATTTCTCCCACCATCTGCTGGCTTAAAGCCCAGCGCTGTAGATCATGAGCGTTTGACAGATACAAACTGCGTCTGTCGAGTGCGGCCTCTCCCAAGGACTTGTGCAATATGGCTGAGTAGAATCACTCACCTGGAGTCTGTATCAGCATCTTTTGCCACATCTTCAAGGGCTTTTCATTTAAACCTAAGTTAAACACATTGGATTCTGTATAAATACTAATGCCAATTGATGCTTTAACTTTCGGCATTAATCACAATCCAGATTAAAGGCTGTTTTCCATTATTATGACTAACATCAGTAATTAATCCTGACAGAACATGTTCGTAGCTGTCAGATCTCATTGGAGTCAGTAGCTATACCGTTTTTTTACCACAGCAGATACATTTACAACCCTTGTCCATATAGTTGCCTTGTTTTGATAAGTGAAGGAAACAGGACTTGGTCCATTCCATGTGAACTCAGTAGTCTTTAAATGTTAAGAGAGTCACTAGAGCTAGTTCAGTATTTTTTGTAGTACTTTGTAGCTATTCACTGACTAATGTTGGCCTGGTAATTGTGGATAAGCAACCCTGTGGCTCTGGCGGCCATGCTCACTGGGCTGAGTAATTGGAGCAGTTTACACTTTGAGTTGTATGTCCAGCAGTCTGGTCAGCATAGTCTTAAGCTGAAGGGATCATAGGTGTTGAATGAGTTAAACAAAAGGACTAATGTAGTCCCATGGGCAGGTGAGGTACAAGAAATTGCTCAGTCAGAATTTATATATTGAGGAGAACAGTTTATTAAAGCTGTTCTCTTCATGTTTTCTGCAGTGATATTGGACACACAGTCACAGTTCTTGGGTTAAACAAAAGACCCTGTGCTGTTTAGTAAATATTATATTGTGTATGAGTAAAGGATGTTTGTTAAGCAGGATGTGCACCTTGTTAGCACATTCACAATATAAACGGCCTTGAGTTCCTGGTTGCTTTTTTGAAATGGTTTCAACATAATAAAAATATAAAGGACACAAATGTTCATTATAACATTTTTCTTAAACAAATTTATTAAATGCCATCCCTCTACTAAAAGATGTCCCTGGCAATCTAAACGATGACAGAACGGAAATTGGCAATGCTTCAGATTTTGAAAGATTCAGTGTGTAGGTGTGGCAGATATAGTATATAATCTGTCTTATCTTCACAGTTTAATTAGTGTAGTGTCAGAGCTCTATAGCTCAGTCTGCAAAGAAGATGTGTTAATAAAGAGGCTTGTGTGTTTGATCCGTGTTATTCTTCCTATCAGACTGAAAGAATAAGTAAAGGTTGTCACACAACCCGGCCGAGGGGCTTTCAATTATAACTGCCATGCTCTACTATTCTCTCTACTTTCTAATGACAAAATGAGAGTCGGCTTTTAGTCCTTGTCTGCTAGTTTTGAGGGCATCTATATGCTAGTCGATTCCTAAACATTAGCAAATAAACATTTGTAATGTATAGTCTCCCAGCAATATGAAGCAAAATATGAGTACTACACACACACTATATACAGATTTTTGTCCAATCAAAGGCTCCGGAATGAGAAAATCCCTCCCCCAATAATGCTGAAGACATGAATGCTCATAGGTAGCTGGGCTGAGCGTGTTCTCCACATCTAAAAGATGCTTCATAACAGATAAAAGTGTGATTTCCACACGACTGTTGCCCCTCAAGGTGACAAGGTGACCGTTACGCTCGAGAAGAGTGAGAAGATCACCCTTCAGTTCTGATAGTGGGTCACGCATGTACTGTTATGTACAAACCAGTGTTCTGTAGCATAAATAACACCCATGTGCTTATGGCAGAACTGTAGATCATCAGATAACACAAGAAGCTGGAGGACACATAGAATAGAGGGCAATACTGAGAAAACAGAACAACAAAGTCATGCGTGCATAGAGAGGGAGAGGCCCACACCACACCTGCCCAACATTGATTAAGTGACTGCCGGTTGAGAAGTCAGGCTGAATATTCCATGCAGCAAGAGAAAGTGTATTATTTCAAAGGTCATGGCATGCATTACACCCCTTTCCCTGCTACCGACTTAGATAAACAGCGTGCTGGTGAAATACTGCAAACGGCACGCTGTTGCTTCTAGGGCGCGGTTCCCCTTTACACGCGTTGCTTTATTTACTGCATATGCCTGTGAGGTCACAGGTCTGCACTGCCAGCTGTGCACTGCCAGCAGGCAGTTATGCCTTTTAAATTGTTGAGGATGTTTCAGGTAACTGTTGATTATTACGGCTTTTGCTCTCAATTATATTTAATTGAATGTGGCAGGAGATCTGACCTCGGTGGAGTCCATCCTGACTACATAATCACTTTACACTCAAGTTCTCAAAACCAGTGAACTGACTATTTAGACACCATTTTAAGGTGGTAATAGGCACTTTTCAGGTGTTAAGGCTGTTATCGCGTTGTTAGCCTACTAACATGCTAATGGCATTTATTTAGAAAATGCTATATAGTGAGAGTCACATGTCCAGTGTATTTGTATAATGCATAAAGTTGGTGCCTCTGTAGAGTATTTTCCGATTTGTCAATTTTCAATTTTTTTTTTTTAAATTTTCATAGACCACAAGTTAGCGTGAAGCCTAACTCTAAGTTCAGTCTTCTCACGCTAACTGATGACTACCGTCAAAAGCACGACATCATGTCTCTAAAAATGCAAATGTAATATTATATAAATGTTATCTTACATCAGCATGTAGGCAAAGTTTGTTCTGTTTGACCAGTTGATATCTTGATAGCAGTTAGTGATATCACCTAACACTGATGTCATCTTGCGTCAACGCAAAATGTTTTGTTCAGACGCAGTGTCTGCCAACTCTCACTGGTAATTGTCCTCATTCTGTAGAATGTTTCTCCATAACCAGTGAGAATGAATAAGTGTGATCTATTTTAAGGGGAAAGTTTTCACTTAAAATACTAAAATGCTTAATTCCTTCATAATATACAGATACTCTATAAGTAAGCCATTATTTGTAGGTGAAATACAGAATGTAAACACTGTCTCATGGGTGCTTTCACAACATTGCTTTGTTTATTTGAGAGGGCTGACATGTCAGTTTCTGGCTCAGCCAATGGAGTGCATTTGGGATGGGACTACCTGTTACCAAACAAAGACATATAGCGGCAGGGCGGAACGTCTGTTTTAGAAACCTGTTCAAAAACAGGTCCTTATTTATGAAATATACAGCAGAAGAAATGTCTTACACAGAATGCAACATATACAAATTTGTTCTGCTTGTGTTTCACAAATGGGACCAAATTAATATTAATTCCATTTGGTGGCTTTATCGAAAGAAATTGTACTCTTCACCTTTAATCATTTTGCATTTAAGCCAGTGCCTTAAGAATAATAATTGATTGACAACACTGTTTTAATGTGTTGTGTACATGTACACAATAATGATGAATGAAAAAAATCTGTTAGACCTAGACTTTTAACAGTTGCTTGAAACTAAGAGATGTCGGCAAATGATTTATGCTCTGTTGTCATATATCATTAAAGATTACTTTTCATCCCCCTCCATCAAAAGAGATGTCATCTTTAATTGTTATCATCCATCACTCTCACACACACTCATATGACAATTATAAGGGCATTTTTTTCCAAAGAACTGCTGAGACTTGAAGGAATGCTCACATCCTTCTTAAACAAGAGTCTTTTTCTAAAAATCAATCAGGGCAGTATGTGTTCAAACGTGCCTTACCAGAGCACAAATAATAAGGTAGAATGCATTTGACATGCAGTTAAACCTTTCACATACTTCATGGATATTAACACGCATGATTTATCTTAGAAGATCTGCTCAGTATCTGCATGAGTTCCCCATGCTGCATCATTTTCCAAGCATCCTCTTCTGCAGCAGTGTGTTTGTGCAGGGTGAGAAAAACTCCGCCTGACGGGAACATGGAGAGCACTCTGGCTATTTCACGGTGGGGTCTGGGGACAGAGACTTGTCTCTTCAGCGGGGTTCTGATTAGACCCATCACCCGTGTGTAATGCTCTATTCTCCTTAGTAATTGGAGCTGGCAGGAGGTTGGCATGTACCCCTCCTGTCCTCCGTTGCCCTTTTTATCCTCCCACGGTAAACTTAAATTTATCCCCATGTCTATTCTACTGTAATGTTTATTGCATCCCTTGTGCTTTGACCCAGTCCTGAGGACACAACGTCTATTCGGTCCTTTAATGTGTCCACCTGAAATGTCATTGTTACTCTCACAGCAGTTCTGACACATTTTCTTTGTCAGTCATTGCTTCCATTTGTTTCACGCAGAGTTCATTGGCTTTCTTTAATTCTCAGCTCCTGTAAATATCAGGTAGAAGCTTCTATCTATTCCTCTGTTTTTACCGTGAGCACCTTTATCAGATCGCTTATGCGTCTTGGTGTGTAATTTACTGCTTTGTAGAGAACAATGTCCCTTTATATTTTCATGCAACTCATTATAGATGGATTTATGGTTTGCTACTCTGTTAGCTTCTTTTTTTATGGTCACGCTTCGATAAAGCTTGGCTGCTTCTGGCCTTGTTCCACAGCCGAAGAGATACTACAGCAGATTGCCATCTGCAAGGGCCTGCAAGGGCTTATCGCTCTGTTAAGGTCTCATTAAATACCCTCTGCATGGCAACAGTAGATTTTCCATTCAGAAAGGAAATTTAATTGGATACTGTTGTACGTGTGGTACCTGTTGATGGAGGTTATCACAAGGTCATGACTATTATTCTCCAAAACATTTTACGTAAGCAAGAAAAAAAACTGTAAGGCTCTCTCACATGTCAGGGTTTCAACAGATGTTTTAACACAATCATGGGCTGTCTCGGCTTAAAAAACATCGCAGGGAGTGTCACGGAAGAAGAATTTTAAGATGTTGTTAGGTTGTAAGAAAGTAGGAAGTGTATACTGTAAACAGAAAAAAAATAATGTAAAACAAAGAAAGACATAACATTTGAGCTTTGGGAAAGCAGCGTTACTTTCAATGTCATAATATGCCTTTTGATCTAGTGTGAAACTGTTTATCTAGACACAAACATGATTTTATTTTTGTGTTGGCACCATCCGATTGCACATCAGTAGCAATGTTAAAATTGTTTGTGTCACATAAAAACTTTGTCACATTGATATGCCAGAGTTCAGTGTACTGCCGAACACTGACTCCAGTCATGTCAGAAGGGATTACTAAAGAGCTTACAAAATTTTACCGTTCTCATATATTTATATAATTGAAGCCGTATAATTTGTTGGAGAAAGATAAGTTGGAGTAAGTCGTCCACACCCACAGTACAGATTCCATGTGAAAACCCACAGGGAGTTGAAAATGATCCAGGCACGATCAGGTGTTGTGGTAGTCACGAAACTGTGAATCACAATTCAGATGCCAAGCCTTTGTTTCTCCCAAAAAGCCGGTAGGCTCAACCTGCATTTTTTTAAAAGTAACTCGATACAAAATAAGGTGTTGACGTTGCATAAAAATTTGAGCCTGTACTCTTTGTCTATAATTGTCAGGTTTTTTGCTTCTCATGTATCATGACCTCAGCTGGCTGCGTAAGCTCTCGATAAAGGTGAAATACAACTCCGCAACACAAATGTCAGAACATGACATCACTGTCTTCACAATTCAGTTTCTCTGTACTGGAATATTCCTATCGACTGTTTAGTGAAACATTTCAGTAAAGCTTTCTTACTGTTTCTTTCACTTCCTCCTTATTCCATCCACTCTCAAGTTTCTCTCTGCTCCTTACAAGATGGCATCCCAATTACCCACGGAATGTATCACCCAGTTGAAGCCAAGCACCTTGTCATAACTGCTTCAGCGAAACAATAAAAGTAGCATTGGCAGTCTTTTTAAATTCAAACCACCATCTGCTGCGGGGCCCACGTCTATGATGCGCAAGTCGGCAGAGACTGGGGATGGAGTGGGGCGTTTTGTAGTTTCCCCCCTCTTACCTATTCATTTTAGTAATGGAGTCCTTCCTTGATACTTTATCAACACACAAGGAAAAAAAATTAAGTGCTTTTAAGGACAGAAAATTGAGTATTTCTTTAGGCCATGCAATAGCCGAACCATCAATTTTTTACATGAATTCTTTTATGGAATAAATCTGAGCCATTCTCAAAATGTTTTTCTTTTTTTCTTTTTTAAAACTTGCTGTGGTCGTTAGGAAGTTTCTGTCCTTATTATAAACGATACTAAGAAGCAAAATGTTAGCAACAAACCACACATTACTTAACCGCCATACAAAGAGTGTGTGTGAACCTTTTATTCGAAAGCTCGTAATTGTGCAGTTTGCTCTCCAAGGCACAAATAAAAGATCATCAGATTTTTTTTGCTATTGCTTTATCGCCCAGAATGCCAGTGGCTTGCTGTGTATTTCTGCTCAGTTGTTTTTGCACACTTGATTAGCGAGCCTAAAATATAAAATTCTCTTAGAGGTTTGTGTTTTATTTCCTCTTTTTCTTGCTGGCTTCATAAGGCATAGTGATGCACTTTTTGAGAAAGTGTATTCCATTGTTTATTCTGAAACATGGACTAGCTTGTCATGCAGCCCACACTCATACAGGTAGTTGACCTCTCTCAAGGATTCAAAGACAGAATTGAACGTCTCAGTACATGACAACGTGCCGGCCCTTGGTTTCTGAAGGTCACAAATGGCAAAAAAAAATCTTGGTTCTTTTACTTCTTAATGAGCCAGAACTTGAATAGCCTCACATTGCAAGTTAGTGTGTAGGGGAAGGTTCCCTCCTGTGTAGATCCGTTGTTGAATTTAAGTCAGTACCCACGAATACGCAATGTTTTCCACCCCCTAAATTATTCCTCTTCAATGTTTTCATAAGAGAGTTAGCGATTCGTGAAATAACCTTTTAGTGGTCTGGAACACTGGTCTGGAACACAAGTTGATGCCTTTCATTGGAGCTATTCAGTTCTTCTTTTGTGTTGTGTGTAGCTCTAACAATTAATACACCAACACTTTAATTCTGAATGCATTTAAAGAAAAAAGAGATTACAGTAGACTGTAATCCATTGGTGTCTGTTGATTGCTTGATGAGAGAACCTAACCTGTGTTGCACTGAAATGTGTGTCGCATTCAGGGGTCTATCTCAACGTAAATGATTTGGCCTTGCTCTTAGATTCACCTTGGCATCAAAGAGAGTGTGATTTTCTTCAATGTTTTGGCTGCCGTGTGTGTAAATATTACGCGTGCTGGGCTTTCATCCAAATATTCGTGTGAATTCTTTAGCTGCAAAGATGAATTTTCAACTATTTTCGCATCCATAGCATCTTTATTTTTACATGAACAGTATGTTAGCAGCCTTGTCCACCTACTTTCATTTAGTTTTATAATAGAATTAGTGTTCATTTTGAAGACCATGTTTACTGATTTTTTTTTTACTGCTAATGACTAAAAAGTCATAAATGGCTTGGTATAGTTTTCAAAAACATAAAATAAAATAATTGCGGTTAAATGCAGAAATTATGTCTGGAAATAGTTTTAGTCCTTTAACTCTTTCATGGTGGAATTTATTTGTAGTTGAATTCACTATCTCTACTCAACAGACTTCAATATAGATTTAGAACTAAGGTAAAGCCTTGTGTCCGTATGGTGTTAAGAGCAACAGAACACAGAGCTGCTTCTTAGATTAGGTTTGCCATACTTTTGATCTTATTACTGCACAGGTAGGCATTTTATCTGATCAGTAAACTAATGAGACTTGGATTTGTTTAGCGGGTCTTTGCATTAACTTTGGCTCACATTTTCCACCCCTGGTTGTTTGTGTTGCATAAGTCATTCTGCTCCTGATTGATCTGATTATGTTTCTCATTCTGCAGAAAACCAGATTCCTCACGGCTTCCCCACCATAGACATGGGCCCTCAGCTGAAGGTGGTAGAGCGCACAAGAACAGCCACGATGCTGTGTGCCGCCAGTGGCAACCCTGACCCAGAGATCACCTGGTTCAAGGACTTCCTGCCCGTAGACATTAACAGCAGCAATGGACGAATCAAACAACTTCGTTCAGGTATTGATGAAACACTTTCTTAGTCAACCTACAATCCGTAGCAATAATGCAACATCTGTTATATTGACATCAAGCGATGTTTTGACATCTTTGCAATGTTTTGAATAGATCATGACATGTTATGTGTTCAATAAAAACTGCATTAAGTTTAGTGAATGTTTTCGCAGCGTTAGGCATTTCGGTTGCCATGGAAAGAGAAAACTATTGACGTGGTTGTAACGTCAAAAAGGCCTCAAGATGCACTATTGTGTAAATGGTGCGGACAATTGTAGGCGGCCTGGTGGTAATGTGAGAACTGGCCAGAGAGAATCAATCCACTGCTCTATTTACATTGTAGACCTTCCTAATGGATAGACAGCTCAGGTCTGACCCAGGATCAGACGGATGAGCAGGACTTTGCCTAGGCTGGATTAATGGCTCCTGTCTGACTCCGTTTATCCCCTCCACTAAATCCACTTCATTTAGAGGGCAGATCCACAGGAAAGCTCAGTCTCTGGATTCTGCAATCAGCTCACTCACTTATAAATACACAGTCAACAGTTTCAGAAATGTTTTTTTGGGGTTAACTCTGTTTCCATATTGAATCCTGAGATACTTTATCCCTTTGTCTTGTTAATTTTAAGGAGATATAGTTCTTAGATGCACATAAAGTTAAATGAAAACCATGGACCATTTTACCAAAGATCAAAGCTCCTCAGAGATCTTATCTCTCAATGTCGTGATGTGCAAAGCTTTATGGTTGTTTAAGGACATTTTAAGATAAAACTGTCAATAAAGCAAGTCTTGTTTGACTTGTTCTGGTTTTAACTTTTAGGAGAACAATGGATGACAATACTTGTTGCTTGATGATGTTTTATTTCAGAAGTATAGTTCTGAGAGGAAGAAGACTGCAGAGATTGTATGAAATGGAATCAACTGTGATTGCTTTGATACACATCTTATTGTACATATTTAGTGTACTTTTTTCATCGTCTTTTTATCAAAACATAAATGCATGCCACATCTCTGAGACAGCGTTTCCATCTGATTGTTAACCAGTATCTTAAAATCTGTTAAGTCGTTGTTTAGGGCTAATGTTGTAGTTAATGCAGCCTTTTAAAATCTTGCCAGTAGTTTTAAAAGTAACCTGCAGGTTAATGTTAATGTAGGAGGTTAAGGGCAGTAATGCGCAATAATGATGCGTGGGACGAAATGTTCACCTTCTCCACAATCTGTGTTCTGGTAAAGAGCATCTACTTAAAGTCCTTTTTTATATTTTGTTGCACTCGGGAAATGTGCCACATGAGGGAGGTAAAATGAGTTGTGAATGCCATTTCATGCTGTCTCTAACACGCGTGTACAGAACTGCTTCTGGATGAGTATGCTGCACTCCAACGAAAATCCCGTCGCCTAGTTTGCTCTGATCTGTTCCTCTGAACAATGCTAAAAGCCAAAATAAATTAGAATAAATGCACATTGTTCCCTGAACTCTGCAAATATTTATTAAAGCATCAGATTTGGCAGGCAGCTGAACTGACTCAAAATTGTACCGCAAGGAACATCTGCCCTCAGGTATTCTTTCCAAGTGAATTCTGTTGCACCAGACAGCCTACATTCAACAAATCCTCAGAGAACGCTAGCCTACAGTATCTCTGCTTTATTCCTTTCAGTTTAATTAAGCTTGCTTTCATTTGATTCCCTCTTTTCTACTTCTTTTTGTGTATCTTTGGTCTACTAACACTTCTCTTTCAATCTTGTTTGCATTCAATTTACTTCACCTAGGGGGTTCACCAATACGAGGTAAGACAGCTGAAATGTGTCTCACAGAATGTCATCTCCATTACCTGTCATCACCACTGCTGTCATTTCCTGCTCGTTCAGTACACGCACAACATTTGTCCCAACACTCAACCTGTCTGTGCTCTGATGTTTATATACTTTTCCAAAAAATGTGTATCACTTAAAAGTGTGTTGCTTTGGATAGTGTTTACTTATCAAAATATTAAGGAGGCCACTCAAAAAATAAACTGCTTAATTAACTTAATAAAGCTGAGAAACAGTTTTCCACACAATTAAGCACTTTTAATTAAACAAAAGTGATGTCTTCTTGAATTAACTTACTATGTCTTGTTGTGCCAACTAGATGCAGCACAAATAGAATGGTATTAGACCGCGTTTAGTTAATACAGTAACTGGATCATTGTGTAGTCCATGTAGATGGATTTATTTTAAAAAAAATTATGTTAGGACATACTAGACTAACTCGCAGATATGTAAAGTGACCTACCACAGTGTGTTTCTGATTATGTATGTCACAGAAATTATTTAAAATAAGCATAAAAGGCAATTCTTCTGCAGATAACCAGTTAACTTGCAAAGTTTTTCAAATGAAAACCAGAATATTGTATCTTCCAAATTTGATGTCTGAAGCTGGCAAATCCAGTAATTATTTCATCCTGAAAAAAATTATTTTTTTGTATCAACCAGTTAATCATGATTTTGTTCCAGGCTGAATAATAAAACCCTGTGCTCTTACTCCAGGATGTAGCTTAAAGCCCAGAATATTGTATCTTCCAAATTTGATGTCCGAAGCTGGCAAATACAGTAATTATTTCATCCTGAAAATAATTATTTGTATCAACCTGTTAATCATGATTTTATTCCAGGCTGAATATTAAAACCCTGTGCTTTTACTCCAGGATGTAGCTTAAAGCCAGCCAATCAGATTAGAGCTTGCCAGATCAAGAATGTGATTTCCAGTTTTGTGTGTAGTATGCATCAGACAGTCAGCGAATGGACAGAGGGCGGTCTGTAGGTGTGCCGTTTGAGGCTCAGACTAGGGGGCCCATGCCATGTGGTTTGTCTGTTAAATGAGGTTGAATAGCCAATAAAAAGACAGTACGAAGACGAAAACTATACTAAATATAAAAAAGGCCTGTTTGTTACAGTTGACTGCTGAAGCATAACTCAGATTCATGAATCGTCTGCCTCACTAGAGGAGAAAAGGCTGACACAACCTTATGTTCTCGAGTGGCTGCTGATTTTTACTGGCTGAATTCTGAATGTTCGTGGGTGTTGATTTTCACGTCAAGTTCTGAACAACAGCAGGTCTTTGTCTTTGCAAAGGATGTCAGAGCAGCAGGATAGATAGAGTTTCAGCTTATTCGCAGGGTACAGAAAACCACAGCTGATTCAGATACAGGTCCGTCTGCTTTGAGATCATTTGCAAATATGGTCCTCAATTTATCTTATCCAGCTCATAGTCGCACATATCATTTTCTATCTCTTTTATTGATGAGAGCCATGTATCCACTTCATATGATTTCATGTCCCCATTTAGACTTGTCTTGCTGTGTTTTTTATAACTTGTTTAAAATGCATGGCATCTCTGTGGAGTACTTTAATGAAATTACCAAATGTTAATGTAGAATGTAATACCACGCATATGAAAAGAAAGTTATGTTAAATAAAGGCAATCATTTTTTTTCCCTGTAACTGTCAGAAAATGTGCCCCACTGATTTATTTTTAAAAGTTAAGTTCAATATTGAAAAACAGTGGTTGAAAATGGTGGTTTCCACATTCCCTCTCCTATTCAGACTGAATTCAAGAAGAAAGAATTTGATTTATTTTCCTTTTTTCCCCATGCCTCCACCTTTACAATTTAGAGGCATCAGTCAGATGTATTGTCAGGACTGAGGGGTGATGGTAATCAGCACTGAGCAATCTTAGAATTGATTAGTAATTTGCTGCTTGTCAGAGTAGGAAACACCACCAATCAGTTTTCCTTGAACTCTGAGATTGGGCAAGGTTAGTGGTGCATGTTATTTCTTTCCTGCAGCCCTGGCATGCTGGTAGGCAGTCAGGGGCAGGTGATAACACATGCTATGGTGGTACACCACTGCAAAAGGTAAATATGTGTGATTTTGCTAGATTAAGAGAGGAGAGCCTCGCTAAGTCTTGTTGAAGCAAGCAGGATAATGAATAGCCTGTATTGATGATTCTTTTGACGATCTTCCCTGTGTTGTAATATTAAGTGGTGTCTTACATTTTTATGTATTGATAATTGGCTGTTTTTGTGTAAAACATCCCTCTGTTGATACATGACGTTATGGGGAAGTTTACTAGATTCAAGATATTTGTCATAGACATTCACTGAGGTGTGGACAACTGCAGCAGCTGTTTTCATAACAGTAGCTCTGAGTCAATATTTTTATTGTTTTTCTTGCGTGATCACTTCAATTAATATATGTTGACTAATCAAATTTATTGCCAGATGTTTCTTCAGACGTAAAATCTACTTAGCAGTGAGTACTAAATGAAGAGCAATTGACTCATCAGAACATTTGTAGTTAAATTGTGCTCCTGCACACCCTATTGACCTTTTGAAGCACATTTTTTCATCTCGAGTGACCAAGTTTTACTAAATGAACTACATAGTTTAGTGCATGTCAAATAATTTTTTTTACATTTTGTTTTGACTCACCTGCCATGTAAAACTTTGTGCAAAATTTCAAATATAAATTGTTGTGACGTTGGATTGTGTAAATTCATTTTGGTGGGTATAAATATGCCCAGGCAGTAATCACGTCACATGCCCTAACAACAATGACATTAATATCCCACAAGCTTTCTGCTCATAACTGAGAGCCATAGACTCCCTCAGCCTGCAAAATCAGCTTTATGCATATGTCTTAGACTCCATTGTTGGCCAATAAACTATACAGTTCGCAAAAGAGATCTGACAGTTCAACAGAGAACTGTTTACTAATTGTTTGCTGCGAACGTTTGTGGTGTATAAGAAAAGTTGCAGCCAGGGATTTATATTTCATTCATAAATCAAAGATCTGACTTTAACCCTTGTTTTTTCTTCAGGAGCTCTGCAGATCGAAAACAGTGAAGAATCAGACCAGGGGAAATATGAATGCGTGGCTACGAACAGTGCCGGGACACGCTACTCTGCCCCTGCCAATCTCTATGTGCGAGGTAAGAGACGCTCTCCAGGTGCCACCCCCATCAAAACAACTTCCCTTACAATGCTTCACACCTTTGTTTTGACAATATTGCGATTTTGTTTTGACTCACCCGCATGTCGAACTTTGTGCGACATCTCAAATATGAATTGTAGTGACTTTTTGGGGTGGAGCCAAGCTAATGCAAAACTAAATTTGGATGTTGTTCAATCTTCTTTTCATAATGTCCCAGAAAACAAAGTCACCATTGTATTTCCTTCATAGCAACAGACGTACAGGTAAACATGAATATTGATCAAACTCTTTGTTATGAGAGAAAAGAAAACAACCAGGGTTAACCAAAGGTTAGCGCTACAAAGAACACCTGCAGTATTAATACAAGGTTTTAAAGGTATAATGGTGTTCAGGCATTGTCTATGAAACAGAACTCTGGGAGTGCTGTTGTTATGAGTGTCAACCCCTTCAGCTCTTTCCATGCAGGTAATAACAGGGAGCTTATGGCAGACTGCCAGTATGACCTCCAGCTAGTGACGTTACGGTGCCACCCAGTAATTGTCACGCAAGAGGTGAAGCCTGAGCCTTCTCATGCTTTCTGTCAAACAAACGGCCAGAAATAATCAATACAATGGGATTAAACTGCGAACGTCATCTTGCAACACAAGTGCGAGAGGTTGCCATGACTAGGGTCTAACACATTGCATCGAAGCCATTTTAATCTCACAAAAACTTTGCTGAGTTACCTTTCAACCCAGAAAAGGCAAAAAAATAGGAAACCTATTTTCAGACCAATACATTTTTTATTGTAACATTGTTTTCACAAAGTTTGAATTTAAAATACAGTATTTTTTACGATATGACAGTAAACAATGATTTTCAACGTGAATTAAAAGGCAGCGCAACAAATACTATGATGAACACGACTAAAATTCATATAAAAATTCAATTCAAAATTTGCAGCACAGTAATTTGAATTGATGTTAAACATTTGAATGTTAATAATTGTAATATTCTTAAACAATAGACTTTATTTTCATAATGACTAATTATACATTTTGGTAAAATATGACCTTGACATGTTTCTGAAAGATGCTGTGAGATTCACAACACAACATACTGAATGATATTTTTTTATCATTCAGTATGGTCCAGCACTTAACTAAAAATACTTTAATAATTTTATTAACAGACATAGCCAAAATGTTATAAAAAGACTCTTGCACCCATACCAGCATTTACTGTACCTCCTCAGTCTGGGCAGATGCTTAATGAGTCAGTTTGGATGAATCAGTCACAGCTTGGCTTTGAGCATGGCTTGTTTCTCAAAGTGTCTCAATAAAATGGCTAATCATCATTGCTGTACTGTTCAAGGGCATTCAGCCCAGCATCACAGCGCTATTCCTCAGCTTCTCAACACTCTCATTTATCTGCTGTCCCATGATATAAGTTGGGTGTCTAAGACTTCACGTCTTTCAGTGGATCTATGGATCTATGAAAAAGCTGTTTCTATTTTCCTGGGTCTCAGCGCTTTACAGCAGGCTTTCTAAATGCTCCATGCCCCCCCCTTGTCTGTCAGTGGACTTTATCACCTGGGGGAATCAGAGTCATGTATTCTGGCTGAAATTGTGAACGCTCATTTGTCACATACTTATTTCATAGTGGAAGGATGTCAACCACTGACAACAAATCAGATATAGTGAAGGAAGCGAGCTATTCATACCTGCCTGTCTCTTCACCATATCTTGTGTGTTATATATGTGTGTCTGTGTGTGTGATTGCTTTTCTTTGTTTAATATTTAAAGAGGATATTATGCCGATAACGTACGTCTTTTGAATGGTGTTGTATTCTAGCATTACATTGGTAGTGCTAACAAACCTTTTATTAACATCATCTTTCATGTGTCAGTCTTTGGCAGCCCACAGCTGCAGTGTGCAGTGTAAGGTCCACGGCTCTTATTTGATGACCTCATTGGTCTCCTCAGCCTCACAGGAGATATGGTCATGTATGATCACATGCATAGAAAGATATCTGTTCAAATATACAGGAATGTTTTATGTGTTAGTGTAGACTGTCAGGTTTGAAAGTAATCTGGTTACATAGATGTTAAGCCGGGCTCACACTGCGCAATTTTTAATAATCCTTTGCAATTGTTGCTTGTCATATACAACTATACAAACATGCATAAATTCATTATACATCATTCTTGTATAATGTTTTCATATGGATTTTATATGGATTGACTGAGTCTGTGTCAGGGTCTTCGTCTGAATTTCCATTGCATTTTTTAACCACTGTCTAAATGTTCACAAATGTCTTCTCATGTTCTCTTGTTTCATATTTGTCTCTGTCTTTAAATTTCATCTTCATCAAATCACCTGGTCAAACTCTCACCTCATCTCTTAGACCCTCGAGGAGGTTGGTTCTTTTTACTCTTAACGTTTCCTGCAAACCTCAGTCTGCTGGATCCCTCTTTAATCAATGACCATTGTTCTCCAGCCCCCCTTCCCTCTGCTATGCTGCCCACACCTGTGTAGCCAGACTGAATGTGTTGTGTCAGGTGACTTGCATGAGCCTGATTGCCTGTGATATGTCTAATCTTTTAAATGTGGCCCATAGGCTGCTGTTTCTGTGATAGATTACACCAGGTGCTGGACAAAATTCCTTTTGTAATTAGCAGTGGTATTTACTCTTAATCTTATCTTAATCGGTGTAAGACATCCACCATTAATCTTCACAAACAATTATTTGTTTTCTCTTAAGTTATCTTTTCGTATCTTATCGTAATGCCAAAGTACTTGGTTTTCGTGGATTTCCCTGAAATAGTGTCTTTGGTCAACAGGTGGGTATTCAAATTTTTCTGTTAGGACATAGTTCTAGAACAAATTAGTTAGAATGCCTGTTTTTCGTTAAGTTCACCTTTAGGTGTCCTTTATCTCACAATTCAAGTATAATTTTTTATGGATTGTCGATAGAGACTCTTGTAATCCTTCTGCGGACAGAATAGCATTGGTATTGTCTATGATTGCCATCTGTCGGAGTCATAGACTTCAATGGAAATCAATAAAGTGAATATCTGTATTTCTTCAGCATCATAATATAAATGCTTCACAATTGCCTGATTCAAAGATAAAATGGCCAGGAGTGTTTCATTTTGCCTATACAGTGTTGACATTATGAGGAAAATACCAAGCTTGGTTGCAGTGTCAGTCTGAAAATACAAAGATAGAGAGAAAATATTCCAAAAACCAATTTCACGAGGACCTGTACAAAAACCAATTATTGTGTGTGCCTGTGCCATTTCTCCATAGACCGTCATGAGGCAGCAGGTCATTAACACAAATCGGAAGAGTCTGTTTAATGTTGTGCTGTTTTATACTCCTATTTTTGGAAGGATTGGAGGGAAAAACCTTTTAAGCTCATGTGCCATGAAAAGAAAATGGTTTCGTATTAACTTCTGTAGTGATGGCCTCAGCTATGTTTCTCAGTGGCATATAATAGAGGGCTTTAAAACATAAAATATAACAAAAGGTAGTCCGCTTTGTTTTTACATTGATAAACGAATAGTCTTTAAATGTTGGTGTTTCTCTTGCAAATCTTTGCCAATCATTTCCTCACACTATGTATGCTTTGCCTTATCTAGTAAGTCAGGCCAATTTATGTCAAGGCAGACTTGAATTCCTTTCAATCTGCACATTGATGGTTCTCCTCTCCTCCCCATTCCTCCACAGTGTCAACAGGCTCCTTTCGGTCTCCATGGGAACCTCTTTTATTGTCAGGTTTATCTGCATATCAGAGTCTCACAAAGAGAGGGCCCCGTGAACAATACATCTCCCACAAGGTTTCTGACAGGTTCCCTGAAACCGCAGGACTGAGCAACAACAGACTGAGGTCTCAGTGCCACAGAGTGATAAACAGACAGAAAAAAACTCATTCTGCATTGCCTCAGCCAGCCTGCTTTTCCCAAATCCACAATTCAATAAATCTTTCCTTTGGCATGAATTTTAATATCTCACTCTGTAAGAAATACCATTATGATGCCTTCTTCACCTTTTCCCTGAGACATATTGGTTTATCACCCTCTTCTGCCTGTACACGTGACCGTATTGACTTCCTGCCTTCAGTTACTAAGCTTCAGGGTTTAACAAATGGAAAACGTGGTGGCTTGACCCTTGAAGGAAATGTATTTGACCTGCCAGGAACTTCATGTTAGTTTGTTCATGTTAGCCACATAGCCGTAATAACCCCACTGAAGACATTGTAATCACACTAGATTTCTATGTAGATGTCTCTGTATAGAGTAGAATATTGCAGTCAGGACTCCAGTGTGTTTGCATATCAACAATTAAGACTGGATAATATAGTTCAGTCTAACTGAAATTTGTTTTTCTCTCTGGTAGTACGACGAGTTCCACCCCGTTTCTCTATCCCGCCCACAAATCACGAGGTGATGCCAGGGGGGAGTGTTAACCTCACCTGCGTGGCGGTTGGCGCTCCAATGCCCTATGTTAAATGGATGGCTGGTGAGGTTGAGCTTACCAAGGATGAGGAGATGCCTGTAGGACGCAATGTGCTGGAGCTYACCAATATCCGTCAATCTACCAACTACACTTGTGTTGCCATCTCCTCACTCGGTATGATCGAGGCAACTGCACAAGTCTCCGTCAAAGGTAAGAAATCAGATTGGACACGCACCACACTTCTGACACAAAAACATCACTTGCAACGCTTTATAAACCACAGTTCGTTTCATTGCCTTTAGAAGGTAACTGCGGTACTAAACATCCACGCTTATGACTTTTATGTGGCAACATTAGTAGTTACTGTGTGTTGCCTAGAAACAGATAGCATGGGTCTTATTCTAATGCGTGGCCTGATGGAAGCAATAATGACTAAAATAAAGAATCTGTGCATAGTGGTATTTTACCCAAGACTTTGTAAACACAGAATGGAAAAAAAGTTTTTTCTAACTGCAACCCCAAGGTTCTGACCAACTGTTTAGTGCGTCTGGCAAATGCACACAAAGAAAAAACATGAACACTTGCTCTCTGTTGACTGTGAGCTTTAGGGACTTCCCACGTTTTACTCTGGGCTCAGAGAAAATGAAAGGCTTCATATTATTCTGAGCATGTGTTTACCCAGACCAGATGTCTGGAGCTGTATCAGTATGGCTGGTCCCACCAGACACTGCAGAGCCCCGCCAGACTTCGTTCCCCGTCATCATGGCTGCCTCTATTGATTGCACTTTGTACTTCACCAATCAATATGGACTCGGAGAATGTCACAGACATTTATCTGGAGTCCAGCCACAAATCTTAAAGATACAATGATGAGGCGGAGAGGTCTGTCTCTGCATGAATTACCAGCATATGAACCTTTTTCAATCTCTCCACCTTATGTTCTAGCCTTCTCATTCTCTATTTTAGGAATACACAGTGGAGGCAGCTTATTCTAGATATACCTTGAAGAATTACTGTCATCCATTTCTTTTCCTTCTTTATTGTCTACTCCGCAGCTTTACCAAAGCCCCCTACATCCCTAATTGTGACAGAGACGACAGCGACAAGCATTACGCTGACGTGGGACTCTGGAAACCCTGAGCCTGTGTCCTACTACATTATTCAATACCGGGCCAAGTCCTCAGACACCAGCTTCCAGGAGGTTGATGGTGTTGCAACCACACGTTATAGCATTGGTGGTCTCAGCCCTTATTCTGAGTATGAGTTCCGTGTCATGGCTGTCAACAACATTGGCCGCGGACCACCCAGTGACCCCGTTGAGACGCGGACTGGCGAGCAGGCACCCTCCTCACCCCCGCTGCATGTCCAAGCACGTATGCTGAGTGCTAGCACTATGCTGGTGCAGTGGGAACCTCCAGAGGAACCTAACGGTCAAATTAGAGGCTATCGTGTCTACTACACATCTGACTTGGACGCCCCCCTCAGTGCTTGGCAGAAACACAACACATACGACAGCCGTCTCACCACCATCTCGGGTCTGACCACCGACATCACCTACAGTCTGCGTGTGCTGGGGTTCACATCTGTAGGGGACGGACCCCCATCTGATGTGTTGCAGGTCAAGACACAGCAAGGAGGTAAATTTACCTTGTAAATTGTCTGCATGTATGATCAGGCGTTTGCTGAATCTGCACATGCAAATCTCTTTGTCTAATTTGTGGAATTTGCTTATGCCCTCTCAGGTCTGAACAAAAACATTTTACCAATTTTAAATAACAGTTCACAAATTTGTCCATCAAAACCAGCACAGGTAATTCAGAAAAGATATGCAGATTTTGCGCAGGCCTGTGCTGGACAAACACAATGATTTTATTTGCATAAATTACAAATTAGTACCCTGAAAACATTTGCATCTGCTGTTTCTAACATCTCTTTGTTTGACTTGTGGTTTTAAAGTCCCTGCTCAACCATCCAGTTTTGAGGCTGAGGCCGAGCTGGATACACGGATCCTGCTAACTTGGCTATGGCCTGTTCAGGACCCCATTATTAAATATGAGCTGCAGTATTGGGAGACCAACTCAAACAACAAGGTATCCCACCAGAGCTTGTTTCTGCCTGATTTCACATAGAATTACATATAAACCAGATATTGTACAGCTGTTGCTTTGGGCCATGGATACAAATGAAAGATATCCAAAATTGACATTTTACAAAATGACCGCAGGCAAAAAGTCTGCAGTCAGTTGATAGAATTAGATGCTAGTGCTTTTGGCTTTAAAACAGAATATACTTATCAGAGATCCCTGACAGTGCTTCTAACTCTTGCCAAAATGAGCCTTTTGGATGTATTTTTTAAAGATTGTAATTCATCCACATTGAGATCAGCTGTCTTGTGCACACTCCGATCATGTCTGTGTGTTTAGACAAGCATGCAGATGAGGCATTGAGAATGCAGGGATTAAAATAGTCTGTTTCCTTTTTAGATCCACGTCACCTTTGACCCTGCCGGGTCCTATGCAGTCGAAGGCCTAAAGCCAGACACTCTTTATAAATTCTCTCTGGCAGCTCGATCTGAAATGGGGCTGGGGGTGTTCACTCAGCCCATTGAAGCCAGGACCGCCCAATCCGGTGAGTGCTGTCTTTTTTATTTTCATCTTAATTTGAACCGATTCTTAACCAATCTAGACAGTCAACTGGGCCTTCTGGGCAAAGCATTTTTTCTATCCCCATCATTAATTATCTTATACTTCTAAGCCTGAGAATACCTTTATTCATTGACAAGGGCAAAAGGTAGGTTTGGTGTATGCTTGTGTCTTTGTCATAATAATTTGTGATTTGTTACACAAATTGATTTGTTATTCCAGCAATGTTAAAAACCAGAGCAGTGAAGCTTGGTTAGGAGAATGAGATGAGGTTTGAAAGAGATCATTTCATGTTGTGAAATGTTTAACACAATGAATATGGAAATGCACATTTACTTTCACCCCAGCATGCATCACGTGAACACAGGACATTTATTATGGGTGGAATCCAATGGCAATACAATGTTATATCATTATCTATTTCAGGATATAATAACATTGTGTTTTTTGTTTAATCTATAGTTATTTAAACTTGCACAAAATTGCCATTTTTCTTAACTTTTTTCACATCTGCGTCACTATTTGTGTCTTGCGCAATTGTAATATTTTTATTTCATTTGAATTTGGATTTTGGTCAAACAGCAATTTTTTAGTGAGTTTATTTTGTTATAGTACCTTTTGCTTTCTCATAAACCACCTCTCCAATGGTGGTGAGTCTTTAACTCCAAAATTATTTATGTGATAAAATAAAAATATTGATTCTTGATCTAAGAATATCAATATAGTAAAGGTAAAATGAGGTAAAATATAAAAATATCTTGAATTATTTTTTATCAGTCTTTGTCTGATAAAAAAAAAGTAGAATGAAATGGCAAACTATGCAAGTGAGTTCAGAAAGTATATATCACATAAGATGAACAGTCATGGAGTTGTCAACACTCTGTTCCCTCACAGCCTTACATTTTCATAGAGGCTTGTCTATCACGTATCCTCCAGGACCAAATAAAAACCCTTTGATCTTTGAGTTATTTGTCAAGACCCCTGAAACACAGTCTTACATTGCGAATATCTGTAGACGTGTTCAGCTGTGGCTGCCATATTTTCGTCGCCTAGTGCGGCATCAGGCTTTTGCAGTGGCTCTTCCACTGCTGTCAGATTAAAAACCACCTGAGGAGAGACACCTCACACTCAATCCCGCCGTGGGCACAAAGACCAGTGCCATGTCACCAACCTGTCTCACCTGTTCTCTGCTCTGGTTGTTAACAAAGACATGTGAGCACGTTGAAATATCCCAGTGCACGTTTATCCTTTCACTTGTTGTTCCCTTAAACATTTTCTCATCTATTTTCCTTTTTTCATTTTTGTATTATGCCTTCATAGTTATTGCTTAGAGCTGCATGAATGACTGCACTATAGCTTTATGTTCATTGTTTTATTGTAAATTGTTATTATTCTATAGTGATCTATTTATTTATTTAAATGTCTCTGAACTGTGTGGTGTTGGCAGGAACATTTAATTTGCTAGCTTACCTGGGCTTCATCCGACAGAGACTTAATTAAATATGCCGTAGTAGTGTTGCGCTTATCTCAGACACTCAGATGTGGCACCGAGCCCGCCAAAAGAAGCTAGCAGCATGCTTAGCGCAGGCAGGATGGTCGAGTATGCTTTCGGATGCATCAGCTGCCACACTCACTGACACTTGGAACTCTGACAAACGGAGGGGATGTTGTCTCCAAGCCAAAGGCCTGACTGAGAATGTGTGAACGCCAGTTAACACACAAACCGATGCCCTTTCCCCTGTTTGTCAACACTCAAACAGAGATAGGCAGTAAACGGAAAAGATTGGCTGTTTGAGTTGTGACAGTATCAGCTTCACATGGCTGTGCCATGAAGTGAAGTGAAGTTTTCAGCTGGTGAAATCCAAACTTAGTCAAAACAATAAATAGGCAAATTTTGTGAAACCAACTTTGAAGGAGCTGTCAAAACCAAAGTTGACTGCAACTTTAAAACCTAAATGGTGTTGAAATCAGGCATGAATAGTTATTGGAAAACTATTTTTTTAGATTATATTGTACCAGAAAAAAGCTGCACCCATAGTGAGACATTTTCTACAGTCATGCCAACCTCATTTCAAATTAAAGCTTGTCTTGAGTTTTTTCATTTTGCTTGATGCCCTTCTTCCATTGCCTTGCCCCCACCTGCAGCCCCCTCTGCACCACCGCAAGATGTGCACCTGCTGAGTCTAAGCTCCACCAGCATCAAGGTGAGTTGGGTGGCCCCACCGGCCGCTAGCCGCCATGGTGCCATTGTGCGCTACACAGTCAGCTACCAGGCGGTGAATGGTGAGGATTCTGAGCGTCATGAAGTGACAGACATCGGAGCGGATGCCTCCAGCTATGTGCTGGAGGGACTGGAGAAGTGGACTGAGTATCAGGTGTGGGTGAGAGCTCACACCGATGTGGGCCCTGGCCCAGAGAGCACTGCTATGCGTATCCGTACCAACGAGGATGGTAGGTCTGAATTATCCTCTATGAGCCACTAATGTCTTCCGGGCTTTCACTCACTGCGGCTGCTGTCTTTTCCTCCTCTTTTTTCTTGTTTATCTGCTCTGACAAGTACATTAACTGTAGCTTCAGCATGATCAACAATTATTGTCGGGTATTACCGCTGCTGTATTAACATAGTCATTACCAGACTTCTTCCCAAAAACTTGTTTTCATGTTTATTTTGAAGTTTTTGTGTCCTACAGAGCATAAGCTTTTTTCAACAGTGTGGTGTAATTAGTGGATAAAATGAAAGACTTTTCCTAGTAAAGGCATTTGAAGAACCTCAGTTGTGTTGCCCAACCTTGAAAGAACCTGGACCTGAAATCTGTATCTTCTCTTTAAGAGGAAAGGCCACTAAACTTGGTAGATGGAGCATTGAGTTTTAATTATAATTAGAGAAACTTTATTAGTTTAGACGGAACAGTATTAGAGCAATATCCTCTTAAAGCCACATAAAATCATTGGACAACTCCCCATTGTTTACAGCAAAGAGCCAGCTTATCATTAAAAGATGGTCTAGTTTTCCAACACTTTTTCCAGGAAAACCATGCAACACCCTTTAAAACAGCTTACCTAGACATGCTGTCACAAACACCAGCTCTAAAACATTGACTCATTCTTACTCAGTCTGTACTTTCTGACCTGTACTCTTTCTTATACAATGAATTTTATGTGTTCGCACATGTTTCAGCACAATTTTGTCAGGTGAAGGTTAGTGTTACTCACAGCCAGTCTATAATGTGTGACTTCAAGCAGACACGGTATGCTTTTGATAAGGTTTGCAAATGTGTATGCTGAGGAGACCAGTAGCTGTGTCTGAAGACCGGATATGTGCACTGCATGGTTCTTTACCAGACAACATAAGCTTTTTTTTAAATAACAGGTTTTCTCTTCTTCTCCTGAGCATGCATGGCTTGTCTCACACTCATTCACAAGCACCCTGTTCTCTCTCTTTGTCCTTCAAACCCTCCCAAGTGCTCCCTACCAGAACTGCTCTTACCTTTGTTCTTACCTTAGATTATCTCTTGTTCACTCACTGCCTGTTTCATCAGTTGCTTTTTTATAGGACCATGCAATGTCCCTATCTGGTCTGTTCCTATGAGGACACAGTCTGTAAATGGATTCATGTTAAGCTTTTGCAAGTCACAATTTTTTTACTTCATTTAACAGCAACACATTTGCCCCAAAACATTAACCCTGTCGTTTTTTTTACAGTTTATTACTTTTAATCAGATTTTGTGTAATAGCCACACTTTCTTGTGCTGTAATCATTTTAAACACAACTGCTGAAAAGACCAGCATAGCTCAAGACGCTGGTGTCTCCGCCAAAAAGATTTCCTTGGTCAACTAGCTTCTCTAAAAATATCATGTTGGTCTTCTCAACAGGGAATAGAAGGCACATTAGCTTTCCCCAGCATGATAACTGTTCCATAATCAAAAAATATTCAGAGCTGGAGATTTCACCTCTCCTTAGCCAAACCAAACTCATTAGGACTTATTAAACACTAGTGTTTTAGCTCTCACGCTATCGTAAAAAGCCTCTGTCCTGAGGTTTTAAATATAATTGTTCCCCTTCAGTGCCAGGAGCCCCACCTCGGAAAGTTGAAGCAGAAGCTGTGAACTCCACAGCTATTCGTGTGACATGGAAGCCACCTCTTTCTGGAAAACAACACGGTCAGATCCGTGGATACCAAGTCATCTATTCCCGCCTGGAGAATGGAGAACCACGTGGCCAGCCAAACATTATGGATGTAGCCCTTCCTGAAGCACAGGTACTACCTGCTTTTTCCTCGTCACTGTTGTGTCACAGATCTGAAAGACTGTAATAATATTCTCTTCCCACCTTCTGGCTCTGTTCCAACCCCTTTTGAGCTTTCTCACTGTCTATGGTTACTGTCTAATGTTTAGATACATGGCTCACTAGGGTTTGAAATAAGGCTTGTCTGACATATCCATCTACACATCTACACATCACACAAATTGCCAGTTCTTGCTCTTTCTGAGCATTCAGTTTTATGCTAACATAATCTGTTTATTATTTCATAAAGGCACACCATTGTTGGTCTTTTCAGAATCCAGCTCATTTTATTCCCTAACATAAATACATATGCACTGCCTTGTTACTCTGCATTTGTTTTGTTTTCACTCATGCTACATTAATACAAGAGGATTTAAAACTGCCTGAAGAAACGTGGGTGCGCAGAGCTGTAAAAAAGATTGTAATCCTTTGGAGGGATTTATATATTCATGAATATCTTAAAGTAGACACTTTTGTGAGGATAAAGAGAATCAGACTGGGGCATGTAAATGCTTCTCTTCCTGAATTGTTAGCTTAGAATTAAATTGCATAGACATGTGTTCTCCTGTGCCTTCCCTGCCCCCCAAACAAGAGTTTCTCATTTACCTGTGTAAGCATTCCTCTCCACTAAGCTGGCAGAATGAATGCCTAATGAGAGACTGTAACAAGAGACATTTATGTACAGTTGTGGCCCTTAATGGTTTTAGGTAAATGGACGAGTGACCGGGGGTTTTCTGGTTCATCAAGAAGATTATTTCCCATTTGCATAAGTACATACCTAAGTAGCGCATGAGAACTGCAAAAACATCACCTTGTGCATTCCAGGCAATTCCATCTCCTACAACAACCAAGCTTTTCAACACTGCTATCCACATTACTGCCAGTTTTATAGTATTTGACATCCTTTACTCAAAGCATACAGTGAGCATTAGTCTTCATGACCTCCACCTTCGTGGGTTTATGGTACAATTGATGTTTTGCCTGTCTAGACCTTCTAACAAGACGTAACTTGTAAACTTTGCTGGGTGTTACAAGGTCAGTGGTTCTGAATGTTTTTGACAACATACAAGACACATTTGTTGTGAGTTTTCCATTTTTTTTATCAGTGACAGGAACAAAAAACAATAGGCAGGTTTTGTTTACAGTACCTGTCAGGTGAACCACTGTTGACCTCTCTGCTCTCACAACACAAGGACGCCTGTACCTGCCTCTCCCTTTTTGACAAACAACAGTCTTATCATCCTCCATGACATTTGAAGCGACGTTGAATCATTTACATCAAACTGCCTGGTCTGTGATGGTTTTTCCCAGGACATAAGTCATTCGTCATAACTGTCACAAAAGAGAGACATAATAACACCCGCAAGACTCGCCAAGGCACATGTGTTGATGTCTGACGGCTCGAGAAACAATGCCCCATACAAACCCGATTAATTTCTCTATTTTCTCTCAGACTTTGAAGATGCATCATAATTTATCTCCGATTTCATTCATGTTTACTTCTCTCTTTGTTGTCCTATGGCTGTTCCACTCTCAGAACAAGCGAATGCTCTCTCGTGTTCTTCTCTGAGATTTAATTGGCCAGGGAGAGCTTATAAAAAAGAAAGGAAGAACATGTCGGAGAAATGATGAAAATACATTGTGCATTGTGTAATGCTAATGGTTTGGCAGGGTGGTTGAGGAGTTGCTTTGATATATGGTTCGTAGTGCTGTTTGTCTCGACAGAAACACCAGGATTTCTCAAGACATCCATTTTGTTCTTCTGCGGGTTACCAGTTGTTCATTTTTAATATGTGCTATTCCCCTAGCACCTACAGAGACTCTTCGGCTGTAAGAGCATATGCTTCTGCATGGATGGACTACTAAAACATCTCAGAGAGGACAGGAGGAGCTTCTGTAATGGTTTTTATTTGCTGTTAGCCTGCATTAAGGGTAATGAACAAGCTCAGATGGCTGAGCTCCTAATTAACATTAACTTTAGAAGTTACTAACTAACAAGCTAAATCTGCACTACAGCAACTTTCCTTCGGTAAGCCATAACAATTATGCAACATGATTGCATAACATTTTTTAATCTTTAAGGTCAGCATGAAAAAATATTTAAGGTCAGCATGAAAGGCAGCACTATCTACAACAGTAGTCTAAACCAAGGGCTAAATTGCTATGTGCACGTCCTACGTGACATTTGCGGAAAAGTCATTTCAGAGGCGGGATCCGTTATTGCAATTTTGATTTCAGATTGAATTTAAGTTTGTATTGAGGTGTCACAATCTGAACCCAGCATTTATCTCAGTCAAGCCAACTCTGTTAAACCCCAGAAGTGTCTCTCTCAGCTGCCTCTCCGACCTCAGCTGAAAAGCCAGGAATCCAGCAAGCACTTGTTTGTTTGTGGGTGGGCAAACGGTTTTTCTTTTTATACAAAGCCAGACTCGGAACCCACACACTCCCTCATTCTGGGTCTAAATATATCCAAGCGACTGAGTTAACAGATCCATTCTGCGGTGGCATGAGCACTGAGCAAGTGGCCGTTGGAGAGGTCCGTCACCCTTTCCATGAAGCATCTCCAATAAAATGAAATGAAAGTTCCCTGTAATTACAGCCGTCATTCTGTTTCACTGTTTGGTTAGTATCACATTGCATTAGTTGCGGGTGTGTGAGAAAAAGTGGGTGATGAAGGACATATTAGAGATACTGGTCAAAGCTGTGGGTGCTGAGTAACCTGTAAGTTGCAGTTTTTTAAACCCATTAAGAGATGATTCATAAGATACCAACTATGACCTCTTGAGCAAAGGGCTAAATGTGTTGGAGTGACCAAAGACTTTCCTATAGCTTGACTGTGTTAGCAGCATCAAGGTCATGGGTTCAATTATTGAAGAAAGCATAGTATGAAAAAATGGCTCATGTCACACCAGATTGCCAGGTCTTATTGAAAATAAATGGTTGCTGTCTGTGCAAATGCCTTTTAAACCTCCGGTTGAGCCAGGTGGGCTGTACCTATAATAAAGACACATTGTTAGTTGCTTTGAATGAAAGTATCTGTTAAATGAGTAAAAATGAGTGAATGAATGTAAGATACATGTAGAACCAGCCCTGAGGGGATCACTGTGGCCTTGGTGGTCCCAGTGCCAGATCAAGGGAGAGAAAGAGACCTTTATTTCCTTTGATTAATTTCAGTAATTTCTTTTCCTTTCATCTGTTGTTCTCCAAGTGGCTCTATCTGACAAACGTAAGCCTTCATAACTATTTTAATATCCTGTCTGAAAATTGCAGCATTTGGCTGCAGCTGAAGATTCCAATCTGACCTCATTGTTTTTGCTCTCTGAGGCGTTTTGTTGAACTAGGCTAATTTATTCATTGGGTATTGAAAGAGAATAATTCTAAAGAGATATTTTTGAAAGAAAAGGACTGTGCATTTAACACAGTTTAAAAAGCTAAAGTGCCAAATGGAAATAAGCAACCCATTAGGCGAGCAGATAAGCAGCTAAATGTCTCTCATTAACTTGAGCTTAAAGAGGTTGTTTATGTTTATTTAAGTGTACGCTTCTCTTGTCGGCTATGATGCAGTGGTTTTTGATGAAGCGTTAAAATTAGCTCAGCGATGATTGGCTGGAATTTTGTGCATCACATCTGATGTTAAATATGAGCATAGAGCAGACAGAGAGTTCTGCAGCTTTGCTATACCCTGAGCTTATTCCACTTCCACTTGATTATTTGATGTTCTTCCTTTTCATTTTTGCTAAAAGCTGCATGTATGTTCATGTTGTGTACTTGGGGTAACTGCATGTGGGTATCTGTTCTGCAGCCCTGTGCACGATTAATAGGATAGTTAAAAGCAGCAGTTTAGAAGAGTCCATTGAGCAGGAAATGAATGCAGTGCAACAGCGATGACTAAATGATTGAAGTAGAGCTCTTAAGTGCAGACCTGAAGGGTTAGAAGCGCACTCCGGTCCATTATATCTGATCAATGTTTCAGTGTTTCAGCCTCTACTTTTTCTACCGAGCATGTCAGTGGGACTTCAGCTCCACACTGTGAAGCCAATGAGGGTTGATCTGGCTTCCATGGAGTCATGCCCAGGACAAGACATTGTTGCCGGACGTTTAGTAGAGCAAACCATAAGCATATCCGGTAGTTTTTTGTGCTCTCAGGGGCTTTACAAACACTCCACAACACTCCTACATTTCTTCTTAGCCAGGAGGCTAACAAGGCGCCGCACATGCCAAGCATTATTCTATAGGATTGGCTGCATGAAGTCTGGAAAGCATTGTTGTTGCTTAGAGAAACAGACTGAAATATTGGCCTTCATCGCATCTACTAATAATACTGTTATGCAATATACACACAGATTTTCATCATACAGGCCTGTACCATTTCTCCATCATGAGCAGCTTTAGGACATGGATGAAAGTTTGCAGAATGATCTGATATAGAAAATTACAGTGCGGGTTTCTGCACATTGATATTGTAACATGCTTCACTGCACTTTGCAAATTCTGAGCTAGAAAGGAGCAATTTCCTTTTTCTTCCTGAAGAGGAATGTCAACTTCGGTTGAGTTGACTCCATGCTGGTTTCTTGGTCCAGAAAAGATTTGACGTATGTGTGTGCGTGTGATATTTATTTTCTATTTGAAGGTGTAAGACAGTGGGTAAGAGAACGCACCGGTAAGGTTTGATGTCACCAAGCTTGGCAGGAGGATGAAGCTAATGGAATTTCATGCTTGATGCCACCAGGGGACTTGCACCAAGAAATAGTCGTTCAATCCCTGTGGATTAAAAAGTTACTTACTGTAGTCAAGTAGACTTACTGTGTAGTCAAAGACAAAAGTTTTATTATTTTTTTATTTTATATATATATAAAATCCCCTCTAGTGGACAGATTTCACAATGCTATAAAGATTTGCTGTGCTGTAACAGGCTTCCATGACATGCCATTTTTTGTGCAAGTGATGTCCATGAAGTAAATTAAGGATGTGCAGAGCGCAAATTTTCGAAATTGACTAGTTGGTGGGTTCATCAGTTCTTCAAGTGTGCATAAATTGAATTGGCAACCACTGTGACCCATCCATAGATAAAATTGCAATAAAAATTGCTCACACAATAGGCAGTAACCAGGCAGTGCATCCATTTTAAAGTGTTTTGCTGTTTTGATCTGTATGTCTTTTATGTTGGTAATTTATTGTTTTTTTTATACAGTAAATCCATCCCAGGTAAGTGTCTGTGAATCGTAATTTTTGTGTCCATGCTGAGACTAAAACCTGGAGACTATTGCACCAGGTGTAAACGGTGCAATGGTTATAATTTCTTTCTCCCACAGAAAGGCGGACCGGAGCATCTCGCCTGGCTAGCAGCGTAAATCTGTTCCTTTCACCTGACTATATACTGCACTTTGTCACATGTTAAATATTGTACTCTGTCCTCCTCCACCCTTCATCTCTATCTCTGTAGCTGAGCTACAGTGCTGCATGTGACTGTTAACGCTGTGTTCATCTGTAGATGAGAGAAAAAAGGTGCAATGCTTTTTTTCTCCCCAGTAGTGCCATCTCTGATTCATTTTCCTCTCTCATCTGTCATGTGTTTTCCATCAGTGGAAAATTGAGGAGTCCACGGAATATGTGAGTAACTCAAGTGTGTGAGCGGGTGGTTTGCGGCATTGGGCCTGCAGGGATGTTCTGCATTTGTTTGTGTGTGTTCTGCTGTTGCTATTGCATTCTTCTCTTTCGCTTGGCTTTTCTTGAATTGGAACTAACATTTTTCCCCATTTAAAGAGAGATTAATAGTTTGGTTGAACTTCTGTGCGTTTAATGTGAATTTGGACCAGGCGGCTTGTAGAAAAGCAGGGAAATGGGAAAACAAATCCGCAATTGGTATATAGCTGAACTTTTGCCACCTTTTGAGCACTGTTGTAAACCTGTTCTCAGCTCCAAAATTCACACACACAGAAAAAATAATGGAATAAATTGCAGCATTTTCTGCATTGTACTGAAGGTCACCCACTAATGCACTGTATTTACTAATTGTAATGATACAACATGCTCTAAAGGTCTGGTCCCTGAGTGCACATTTCACTGGCAGTGTAATGACTGCGCTGATGATTCTAGCATAGCAAGTACCTGTTATTCACACACACAGACATGCTTATACATGCACAGTAAATGCAAAACAGATAAATAAATGCCCTCCTCACAACTTCAGCAATATTGCAGAATATTCCATCAAGAGCCAAATATGTTTGACATATACAGGATGTTCATTCCACGTATTCTGAGAATGGAAAGTTGAATTGTCATTTTATTGGAATCAAAGCACATTCTGTGTAGCATTAGTGTTGAAGGCAATAGGTCACAAGATGCTTTGTGTTGCTGTGTTTTACCACAGTGTTTATATGCATGAAGCAAAGTGGAACAACAGCAGTATGATTAACAACACCTAATTATTAATCATTATTAATACCAATAATTATAATAAACACTTCTATGTTACAGTTGTCAAGCAGCATACAAGCTAGCAACCCAAGGCGTAAAAATTAAATAAATATATAACTGAATTTAAGTCCTATATGTTAGATATTGTTGAACATGGCTGATTTAGTTCAATTTTAATTTGTCATACTTATATATTTAATTCCTTTATAAATTATTGTTATTATGATACATTATGCAAAGGACACTGTACAGTCTGACGACCATTATTGTAAAATAAACCCAGAGAGGGTGATCAGGTTGATTTGCAATAATTACTGTGTGACTTTACATTATCCTGCTTATTACACAGCGGCTTACCAAATACATGAATAAATGGACATGAAATGTTGATTTGAAAAAAAAATATTATGTAAAAATGGAGCCACTGAGTGAAACTAGCACAGTTTTGTAGAAAATTGGTTGCCAGGGACAACTGTCAGTAATACATTATGTATTATTGACTATTATACATTAAAAGTCATTATGTTATAAAAACACAGAAAGCTGCAGTTGACCAATCAGATTGAAGTATCAGAGAGCTGTGTAAAAAAGAAAATGAGCTTTTATACAGAAAAATAATTATCAGTGCACTTACAATTGTTAATACTGCTATACTACAGCCTGCTAGGCCCCTGTGTGATGACAGAGGAGGTTGAGGATAAAATCCCTTGAATGTTCTTACCTGCTTTCAACAGAGGGACTCTGCTAGGTTTATGTGTGCTGTGTGTGTTGAAAAGCAGTGAAGCCTGGCAGGAGAAAGCTGCAGACAACAGTCTGCTTTCAACACTCCAGCTCTTTGTGTGTGTGTGTGTGTAAGTGCGCGTTTTACGTGAATGCGTGTACGTGTGTGCGCGCAAGTTTCGTTGTTCCAGAGTTTCCTCAAAAGATTCCTATAGTTGCGTGACAGCCCACTGTAGTTCAGGGCCTGGCTTATGTTACGGTTGTAAATCCTCTTACCGCCTGGATTTGAAGCATTAAAAAGCTGCAGAAATGGGTGCACTTCAGTTACCGGTGTCGCTTTCCTCCTAGTGAAGCCTGACCCCATTTCTCGGTATGCCCGTCTCTGTGCCAGCAGACTGGCAGACGTCTCTCTAGAGCCCTGCTGTTAGCGGCCGCACCTGCTCAGCTGCCCCTGGCGTGCTGGCACCTGCCTGAAAGACGTTCAGTATGGGCCAATCACCTGTTTTTGTTTCTTTTTTTTTTCTCCAGGGACTCAGGGCTGTCTGGCAGCCTTTTAGCGTGCAGTAATCTGGAACTGGTTTTATAGAATCTGTGTTTCATTCGTTTCTGGTTTACCATAAAATAGGATTCAGATCTGATCAGGTGACGTTGAGCTGGGAGTTTGGCTCGCTTTGTTATGGGGTCTGGTTAGGTGTGTTTGTCTGCTTCCCTATTGTCACACCCACGTCTAAGAAAAGTACACAACATCTGTATTGTTAGGAAACTTTTGTCCTAACTGAAATAGACAGGCTTCATTAAGCTGTTTTTAGATCCCTTCTTTTCATCAAAGGTGAGAAACTCTATTAATTATGTTTTCACCTCCGGGTCTATTCAGAGGAACCAGCAACACATAATGGAATTCTTCTGCTACTTCCCATGATGACATTGATTATGTCTTGACAGCGGATAAGCTCGCTGGTGTCATCAAGCGACAACTGTGCACCTTTGTGTTATTTATTCTAGCGATCAGCCCTCGTGAAATTTGCCTTCAGCTGCCAGTTCACTAATGAAGTGTGGCTGTGGGCGGTGTATAGGGAAAGCGCACACCTATTAACCCCACAGGTTCCCACCAATATTCTCACATTGTTGTGTTAGCAAGAGATTCAAGAGACCTAAATTTAGCTTTAACGTAAATAGAAAGTCCTTAAGTTTTGTTTGGATGATGCAAGGGACACGCTGTTCATGAGGCCACCAGGCCACAATTACTGAGAGTGGTCTATCTTTCTACGTGAGGTTTTGTCATTGAGTATTGATGCGATTAATTATCATAGAACTAAAATTCTGTATTTTTTTAATTGATTATTTATACCTATTTTCAAATATTTGTTTCCTAAAAAACAGTATTCATACTAAATCTCTGATCTAAAATTTTTACCATTGTAAACATTGTTATTGATTTTTTTTATCACAACCCCTGACATTATGTACTTTCAATGTAGACCTAATCAAGTCAGTTATTTGAAAAATTAAATTTAGTTCACTACAAAGTGTCTTTGGTAGGCAGCACAAGGTAAAGCTTTGAGGTAAAACACTGCTTAAAGTTTAATACATTACTGATTAAAATGAACATGCCCTAGTGTATTAATCACATGACTGTTCTACCTTTTCTTACTTCAACTTCTATTCTCTGGAAATACAAGCTGTTCCCTTGTAGAATTTGGGAAAAAAGATACAAGAGCTCTGTTTAAAGCTGAGGAAACGAGAGATGAAAATGCAATTGCTTTGCCTATAAAAAGTAATTTTCTGTGATTAAAGTAATGAATAAAGGCTTAAACTTAAAAGGTAATTTAAATTGTATCCAATCATTTACATTTTATCCCTTGTTCTTGCTCTTTAGGGCTTTTGTGGCAGAGGAAACCAAACCAGGCAATCTTAATTTAAATAGAGAAAATTGTAAAACACTGGGCATTTACTGGTAACTGTAGTAATATAATTCCAACGTTAAACATTAATTATGGTAGACAACCAGTGAAGTCATGCAAAAAAGGCTAATGAGAAGCTTTTAAAATGCTGTTTTCAAGAGCTTAATTTACCAGAAGATGTGTGGGCACATGGGTAATATAAGAGCTGAGGTTGTTTGTATGTGTGTGGCGGAGAACCATATGTTATATTATG
>JAZGTJ010001574.1:0-53620 GCA_036877575.1 Botia almorhae | reverse complement strand
TCATATAAAATTTGTTCGTCTTCATTTATTTGTAATCTAGTAATTATGTTACAAGTTCTTAAGATAATAAGTTTGTTGTTTATATGGGCCAATGCATGTATATTTTTAGAGTGAAGACTAGGCAACTATCAACATATGTTTATGCTGATAATAAAGCTTTTTAAGAAAGAGGTGCATGTAGTTTTGTCATGTTATAATATTTGCAGGGGCAAAGATCAGGCCTAAAACTTTATGGATTAGGGCAGTGGTGTCCAACCCTGTTCCTGGAAGACCCTCAACAGTACACATTTTGGATGGCTTCCTTTTCTGGTGCACTTTTGAATACTCTACTAACAAGTTGATGAGTGAATCAGGTTTGTTTGGTTTGTTCGTTGAGTCATTTTCTTTCTGACCCTGCTTCCCCCTCTTTCCTATAGAATATATATGAAATTAATAATGAATTAATTATGAAATAAGAAACAGTGCTTACTCATAAGCTGTGAGTTTGCTGTCAGGTTCAATGTAGTTTGTAGCCTCATTTTTAAAAACATCTTTGCATGTTTGCATTACATTGTGACAGGTTCACAAGACAATCTACAGGGGTTGATGTTGAGATTAGAGATTTTGATAAGTGGGTTAGGGTTCATAGCTTTCAGATTGTCAGTAATTTGTCAGTAATTTGTCTATGATAATCTTCTAAGATGATTCTGACAATAAGACATTTTCCTCTTAATTAGCCAACAAGTTTTATCAGGATATCAGAAGTTATTGTTTTGTGTGCAGCATATTGCATCAGGACAATATGCATCTGGAGTGCCATTGTTGTTTTTTTGTTTTTTTTACATCATCACAACTTTTGTTTGGCATCACCATGCCAGCAGGTTAAGTGACACCTTGTCATGTGTCTAGTGTGTGATGCTCTCGTTTCAAGGTGAAATGCAGGAGGAGTGAAAAAGAGAGCAAGTGTGAGCACTCGAGTGGTTACTGATGCATGAGACTGGCCTCTCATTACTGTCTCTTCTGCCTTAACCTACACACACACACAGGCTTAGTTTTTTGAATGGTCATTGGTATGCTTGCTGTAATTTTTCTGTCAAAATTCTGTCTCTCTTTTTCTGGCGGTGGTTCTCGCTCTCACTCTGTGCTCCTGGTCACCCAGCTGTAAGTTCACCCCAAACTACTGTCAACCACAAGATCAAGGCTGCATAAAGAAGCCTTTTCTGTTTTGCTGTCTATCATATACTTTTCTGCCTCTCTCTATCTCTCTCTCTGTCTCTTTGTTTTTCTTATAAGGCCAGACCTTTCATCTCTACTGTTGTTTATTTAGATGAGATCAGCCAGGGTTGGTGGTTCAAGTTCAGTTGTTATGGTGATATGGAGCAGACATAACAAGACTTATTCAAATTATATTTGAAGGATGTGTTAGTCTAGCATATAAACAATAGAGCCACACAATTACTTTTTTGTATTTTAATAAAAAGACAAATTTCATTGCAGTATTACTTTGAAAAAATTCATAAAATACGAAGTATGTTTACTAAGTTTAACGAAGTATGACGTTCCTTGTAATCCTTGTAAGGTGCCTCAGCAGGCAGCATATTATGACATCATTGGCACATTTCTAACCTAATGACAGTTTTAAAAGGTAACCAGTGTGATTTATATAAATATTAAAGACAGAGTAGCCAGTTTGTTTCCCAAAAATGTTTTTTGTTACTCTCCTTAATTCAAATCCTAAGAGAAGTAACTAAGTAGTGGTATAAATAAATTTATATAAATATGTCTCATCTGTGGAAGGTGTAGGACCATAAATTGTCCGTCCAGTCATGCATTCGGTCTGTATGCAATGATAGGATATACTACTTGCCTGTCAAACTATGTATTTGCATACCTCCATGCATAATTGAAGGAGGACTGGCTTTGGAGATTACTCTAAAGGGAGGGTGGGATCTAAAGCTTTCAATGCTAGGTTGACTTTTTTTTTTATTGAGAACTGTCCTTGCAAAACTTTTCAAGTGGTTTTATTACTTTTACTTTTATTTGTTATTTCCACTTGAACTTTTCCAGGCCATCAAGTATAGCACACCACACACATGCTGCAGTCCATTGTGGCACCACTAAAGTCAACATATACAGTACTCTTTACTTATAAACAGTCAGAACAGTGGTGATGAACCTAATCCTTCTCTGATGCAGTTCCACTGTGTGTGTGTTTGAACATCTATAGGCATATGCCTAATCCGCATTTGTGTTTAATCTTATTGTCACACAAGTAGTTTAACTTTTTCACTCTGCTGTATGTGTATTTTTGTGTTTGACACTCTGACAGGCTTTCTTGCCTCTGAATGATGGCACGTATGGATTGGGCTAATCCAGGAACCTGGTTCTTGTTTCTCAAACACACACTGTCTTCTGTTCCTCACACACAGACAGCCTCTGTCGCGCTATCTCCGTTTGTAATGGCGTCCTCTGCTCTGTGATGACAATAGGGATTAAATGATGAGGTTTTTAAGTGTGTTTTTTTCTCTTTTCCTGGTTCAGAAGAAAGCAAGTTTCCTTATCGGCTCTTCCAGGATCCACCATCATCCTTCTCTCCTCTCCTGCGCTGCCAATTACACAGCGGATCATTTACTTCAAGGGTATAAATGTTCCAACACAAGTATTAGCGAGCAGAGCTGAGCCCCTGACAGATGTACCAACTTTAATTCTCTACTTGTGTGTCTTTTTTTTACTTTAATTAATTTATGTATCATCTTTTCGTCCCTCCCGCTCATTCATGATAATCTGGGTTTCTGTGGAGACTCGGAGGAAGTGTTGTGGCTGTCACTCTAGAGTCTGTTTTCCGACATTTAGTTGGCTAATGTATTCAGGATGACAGTAAATAAGAGGTAAACAGTTAAGAGGAGGATTGAACCAGAGAGTTTGTGTGTGTGTGTGTGTGTGTGTGTGTGTGTATGAGTGTGTTGTGTGTTATGTTCTGAAGAGAAGAGACGGTGTGAGTGGTCAGTGAGGGATTTACCTGGTGCCAGTGTCTTCATCTCTTAATTCATTGTCACTAATTATTGGCATAATTAGTCATAATGTTAATTTTTAATGCATCTTCATTAATTAATATTTGCTTCTGTACTGTTTATTTTTTTTGCTTGACTTTAAAGTCTATACTTTTTTGTGTTAAACAAATACATTTCATTAGTGCAGAAAAAAATCATATTATTTTAGTTTGTACAGTTTTACAGTTTTTGTCATACCAATTATGCACATTAAATTGAAAACTGAAAGAGAGTGAGCTGTAGGTGACATTGATTTAAAAACTTTATATAACAATATAGTTTTATAACTTTATAACTTTAGATCTTTAGTTTACTGTGAAGCCCAGCAAAACAATAATTTATTGCTTTGGTGTTGCTAGTCAGTGGTAAATGGTTTTGATGATTTAAGGGAAGGCCAGTTCTTTCTCTGAAGTTTATTTTGTTACCTATTAGGAGACTATAAAATCATCTTTTCTCATCATGTGATAAGTGAATGTTTTTAAGGAAGATATATAAGTAAATGATATATAAAAAGAAGAAAATGCACTTTAGCAAAGCAATTCTAATTTACGCCTATCATGCCTATTGTGTGTTTTTGTCACTGATGTCAACAATGCTTTCTAAATTAAATTCCAATTATTTAGGAGATGGAAAACATTTTAGAAACTCTAACGTCACGGTGTCTGCCAAAGCATCTGCATCTTTATGCACATACTCTATAGTGTGTAAAAATGAGAGAGTATCAGCTAATGGGCTACCACATTGTATCCTCTCTCTCTTTCTCTCTCTCAGGGTATTTGTGACAACATTTCCGGTGTTGATCAAACAGTGCAGTGACACCTGATTAGGCTGCAGTCAGTGTGTGTGTGTGTTGGGAGTAAGGTTTTCCCTGTGCTAATTAGATGTGCACCTAGTTTGGCAGCTCAGAGTGGGAGGAAGCTGAGACTTCTTATTTATGCCATGCCATACCTGCCTTTTGTGACACTATCCTGATTTCTCTGCAATAGCTGTTTCTAAATTGTTGTCACGTTTGCGTTGTGCTGTTGTGCTACTGATGTCACAATAGATGGGTCTTGAATAGCATAACTGGACCTTGATTCAGAGGGAAAACTATTTCACATTCATTATTTTATGTGACTAAAAAGATTTGTTGAGGTAACTGGGGGTTGCTGAGAGATTTTTAACCAAAGAACTGACATTGAAGGTGGTTCTGATTGTCTTAAAAATAACATCAGGGAGATTGTTGGTCTTAGATGTTGTTTAAGATGGTCTAGCTTGGTGGTAGGCTGAGACCAGCCAAGGTCAGAAAGCCATCTTAGACTGGTTTTAACGTTTATGTACTTGCATAACAGGATTACAAAAACAATTAATCTACTTAACAACAAGGTAATTAATACTATAGTACTACCATGATTTTCTTTACATTCCATGTAATTACTAATTTAATAAATATGCTAGTCATTAATTACTATAGTATCAAAGTACCATGGTTAAAAGCTAATACCATTAAATGGCTGCCGTACTAGTGCAGGTTTTGTGTGTGTGTGTGTGTGTGTGTGTGTGGTTGAGTGGCATCTTCCTCACCCTCAACAAGGCAATAATTCACCCCTATAGGCTATAGTTCACTTCTCTCCATTTAGTCGACTCCTCTGCCTGAGCACATTTGACCACTGGTCATGTGGTATTACTCGGGTCAGTAGGAGTAATTATTTGTAGCCACTGAATACAATCTGAAGATGAATAGTTTTTGAAGAGTGTAATGTGTGGCTGACCCATGCTGACACACAGTTCATCCCAACTCTCACAGCTGTGATTTATCCCCTGTGTGTGTGAGATGGAGCTCTTAGCCACACCTCCATCTTCATCACAGGACACAGAACAGCGTTTGGAGAGAAAGGCTAAAGGGGATGTCATTGTACTCATCATCATTTCTGCATCTCTCTGCTGCCTCATTTGAAACACTTATGTTTGATCTCTGACACTGAGGCAGTGTGCCTTGTTTCAGGTTTAAACATGATGAGTGCCACTCAATAAGTTATCCGATGTTATTTACTTTATTTATGTAACTTTTTATTTTTTTCAGCAGTTGCCATATATCTTTTTTATTATTTTTTAAAATAAAAGCCCTTTAATATATATATATATATAGCCTATACGTTTTATGAAACGGAGGCAAAAGCATCTTTCAAACAAAACGTTGTTATTTTACAGTTCATATTTCATTGCACAATCACAGAAGTAATAGGAAAATATAGTTTATACATAACGGAGGCAAAACAAACCTTTCAGACAACGTGCGGTTATGTTTAATTCCTGTCAATCGATTGTGTAGGTAATTACAAAGTTTACTCTATTTCTCTCTCAGTTATGTTTCAAGAAAGTGGATGAGCATGTTTGTGGATGTAGATGAGCAAGGTCTGTCTCCTGGACAAATCACGATGCCCATGATAACTTATCATGGGCATCGTGAGACATAGACATAGACCAATCGTCTAACATGATCATTATATAAGTTTGCACATATTTAACAATCGGAAAATATAATTCGGAAAGATCGTAATCTTTCATTTAACTGTGTATTTAAAAGTTTTATAAATATTTTGTATAAAATATACATATTTCTATAAGCCGCAGCGCGCCACTGTGTAACATCACGCGGACAGCTTACTGCGTCTCCATGGTAACGGAAATGCGATTCATTGCAAAATAACTGTCGCATTAAAAAGTATTCACGCCGGCGGTCTGTCTGTATATTTAGAACTCATGCGTGAAAGGTTTGCATTTTTTTATTTTATTTAAAACAAAATACTATAAAGCCATAATAACGGTAAATTATTAGTTCTGAGCTATAACATGAAACTATTAATTTTAATTTATTGTTGAAAGAAATGCTGACTTTGCACTTTATCATTTTATTATTATCATTTACACAAATTATTAATCAAAATCTAGGAAGAATATCAAAATTATACAGAAATAAAATGGAGGCTAAATTCGGATTGATATCATCTGTATGCTTTATAAGAGGCAATGTAATGGGGAAATGGTGCTGGGGGGACACTTATTGGCACCCGCTTCTGGTGTACTCGAGGGTCAGGGGCTGTCACTAGGTGGCAGCTGGACATTATGAATGTATCTTTCTCCTCACCTCCCCCTTTCTCAGCAGATGTGAAGGTGTAGTGTTTTATTGGGTGAGGCCACTCTATGATGGCTTCCCTTGCCCCTGTATAGCTGTAAAAAGCCTAGGAGCATGACCCGCCTTGCTCCACCCTGTTAAGCCTTCTGATTGGCTCTAATTCTTAGTGGCACAGTACACTGGGCACATGACAGTAACGGTGTTCCAGCTCACTGACGAGTGAGGCACTCCAAAACACACTCCACATGCTCTCCCAAACACACACACACACACACATCGTGTTAGTGTCACTTCTGTTTCACTGGTCTCATATGAACTTAAGTGCTTAAAGCAGACTGTTCAGTATGCCACTAGCAATTACATTTTCAAATGGGTGGGTTTGCAAACATCATCTGTGTTAATCTGTCTGTCACTGCCCGAGTCCCTGCCAGAGAGAGGAAAGAGGATTAAGTTATTCAGCCCCTGGTAAAATATTCTCTTTGTTCACCCTTGACTGAAAGGAAAGTAAATAAAGCAACAAGATCATTTCCTGACGAGTTAGAAAAGGCAGATTCCTCCCATACTGTCTGTTGGATTTGACTAAATCTGTTCAGACAAGTCGCCCTCCCAGATTCCATTCAGAAATCATATAAACGAGGGGGAGTGTTGTGTGTCCGGCAGTGGGAAGGAGCAGAGTTCCGCCTGGGCTATAGATTAGGAAGCAGTGACAGGCGATGCTTTAAGAGGAATTTAAAATGAGTGTATTAGTCTTAAAACATACATAGCTCAGATTCTGCAGTAAAATTTAAAATGAGTGAATCAGTTTCAACTAGGGTTGCAAAGCTGGTGAATTTTATGTTAGAGGAATTTTTGGGAATTAAAGGAACTGATTGGAAATCTTAGGTAATATTTTTACCTAAAAAGTCTTAAGTCTTTCCACATACACTTTTCTGATTCTGCTCTAAAATATCTAAGCGATACCCATGTCTTGGTTCATAGTGTGACAGAACAGCTGACAGCAGTGGTAAAATGATCAGATTTATGGTTTGAACTACTAAGAATGGTAACTGGCATGTCACGCTGGGATTTCCAGATAACCAGTTTACAGTGAAGTGATGTGGTATGGTCCATCATACAAAAACACGTTCTTTAGCTCAAGTTGACAGGAACGCTTTTTAAACATCATGCTGGTGTGCTTAAATGTTATTGAATTGTTTACTGTCGGAAGACCTAAGCCCCTGTTCTTTTCTGCTTTAAACACTCGGTACCGGGGCGAGCATGCTCCATCACTCAGCTGGGCCTAACAAGCATGACGCTCCTGCTAGCTGAAATTTAACGCCTCACTCACTTATTGATCCTTCCTGCAGAGGAGAGAGAGAGAGAGAGAGAGAGAGAGAAAGAGAAAGAAAAAGAGAGGCAGCAGGCCCACGATGGACATTGTCCTTGACTCTCTGTCCGGTGGAGAGCCCTGGAGGGTGCTCCACTTCCACCGCCCTGGACAACAGCAGTCTCCTCCCCGGGGCTTGCTGCACTTTACAGCAGGATATTGATTTTGTAAGTAGGAATACAGGAGGAAAGAGTGAAGGAGTGAAAGAGAGGAGGAGGAGGAAAAGAAAGTGAAGGAGATGAACAAGAGGTTTAGGCAGGTGAAGGGAAAAACAGAAAAAAATTGAAAGATTGAGAGGGGCAGTAGTCAGGGTTGATGGGAACCTAAAGTCCTTGGCTACACCCTGAGATGGGACTGGATCAGTCGTACCATTTTGAAATGTTATAATTACAATAATTATAATTATATAAACACAGTATATAATTATAATTTGTGGCCATAATAAAATACTGTGTTATGGCAGTGCTATGATACAATGATGGTATTAGATGGTAGTCCTGTTACTTTACATGGTATTCCAGGTACCTGAAAGAATAGAATGGTATTGTATATGTGACTGTTTTACTGAAGTACTGACCTTTATAAACTAAATGCGTGTACGAAACTATAGGTGATGCTAAATCACCACTTTCCCAGCAGTAGAACCTAATACGTTATACTTGTTAGAACTTTTGTAAACTAACAAATAAATTCACAGTGAGTGATCTGTTGTAGCATAACTGTATGTTGTGTTTCCTGAGTGAAACTCCATCAGTGCATCTGACCTTTGACCCCCCCCCTCTTTCTCCTCTCCTGGCAGCGCTTGATGTGATGGGTCGCAGAAACAGCTTTTTCTGCTTTTAGATGAGGAAGACTGTGAAATAGATGTCGACACACACACCATGAAAAGCACTTAAGCCTAGGACCCGTGTGTTGTGTTTCAGGCAGGCAGTGAAGCAGCTCTCTCATGTGCTTTTTTAAATACTTTCAAGTGATTGATTTGAGAACCTGGGCTTCAGTCACAGGCTTACACCTGCTAAAGACCTTACCAGACAGAGAGGGTGAATGAGAATAAGGGGAAAAGACATGCGGAGAGTGTTGTGTGACATTTAAGCTTCTAGGGTGTGTGTGTGTTGTCTAGGTGTGTTTTAAGCAGGTGCAAGCACATATGTGTGTGCTTAACCCATTTTGTCCCCAAACGTGAACAAAGGTAAATAAAGACTGAAAAAAGAGTCTTTAGAATAATGAAAAAAAGACTGTTTTGTTGTATTAGATTAAGGGTTTTGGTTGTGCTTTCTAAGGTCAGCATAAGTTTTTAAACAACTCTCAGCCCAAAGTATTAAAACTGTAGCATTTAACATTTATGCACATGCAAAAAAATAACACCACTAGGTGTTACAATTTGTGCCCGGTTGTTAATTAATATGAGCAGTAATTAATAAAAACTTTAAAGGAGGAACCCTAAGTCATGTTTAGGAATAAGAATATCACTGAGACTCAGGAGTCAAGTCTTTTGACTTAAATCAGTAAGCAGACTATTAAAACCTAGTTATAATTAGCAATGGGAAGTCAATGGAATGTCCCTAAGTAGATAGCAGGTTCGTCTTATTGCTCTGGAAAAATTCAAGAGCTTCTGCAGTGGCAGACTCTGAAGCAAGAGCACTCGAGTTCCCTGTTGGTTTCTCTGTCATTTGATCAGGCTTTTCTGTCCGCCTCACTCTGAATAAATCCAATATAGTCTGCCAGGTCTGAATGATCATTAATGTGGTGCCTGTTTCCATAGAGACCGGCCTGTTTGAGGTGAGGTAACACAGGTTTGCCTCATGGATCATCTGGCTGTCAGCTGAAAGTCCTCTTTGGCGTTCACATCTCCGCAAGATGATGGAAACTCTTTCCTGTTACTTAGAGATACTGACATGCCGACTGCATTTCCACTTTAGCACGGGTATGAGTGCGTTTGAGTCGGGTCCACGGGCGTGTGTCATGGCACCTATGTGCTGTGTTCTCTCAGACAGGTTCGATGCAGTCACACACAAGCCTTTAGCATGAGGTAAACGGTTGCTCTACTCCACTTTGTTTGCACAGGTGGGTCTGTCTTCTCCTGCTTTTACTTCTTTGAGAAGGACATCCCTTGCTCTTCACTATGTCCCCCTCTGCCTGCACCCCCGTCACCCACAGAACACATTCTGCAACTCCCTGACAAATAGGAGATGCGGAGGAAGTGTGTTTGATGTGTGTGTCGGCCTCTATGTTTGCATTTGATGTTTTACAGGTGACTTGTCAAAGTGTTTGATTTAGCAGGAGAAGAAGTACTCGGTAACTGGTCGCACACAAGCTCCAACCGTGTACTTGCCAAACACTGGGCTGTATTACACACATTGATTTGAAAACCTCCGGACGCACAAATGCATATGGAAACACACACACATTGTTGTGTCGGCTTTAGATTCTGTGGCTTTAAGTGTGACATTATGTACTATGATCCATTTTCTCATTGAGGTCCACTACAGTCATGCCACAGCAAAAGTGTGATGAGAATCTTACGGAGAAAAGATTGTAGCTTTTAAAGTTAGCTACCTGAATATATACATTTCTAAGATGTTTAATGACTTATACATTCAAAGGTAACTTCACACTGGCATAATAACATAAGAATACATATTAATTGTGAACATTAAGCCTACAAGCTTTCATTGCATCGGCCAAGCTTCAAGGTCTGCATACTAGTGATAGTGTTAAAGGTTTATTCCTTATTTGTGTAAACACCAGGCAGTTTTTCCTTGCCACTGTCACATTTGGTTTCCTCACTTTGTGGTTTGGAAAAAGCACTTTTCTTTATAAAGCTGCTGTAGATGCTGCTGTATATATATATATTAAAATTGAAAATCAAGTTTGTTTTTCACCTCTAGGAGTTGCAGGGCTGAGTTGCAGTTTTTTTATATTTGTTTATGTGTGTATGTTAAGTGAAAGGGAGAAGAAAGTGTTCGGTTAGACCCATCTGTGCCGTAGAATGGGTCTGTCTTCTTTTTTCTTTGGAATTTGTGAGCAGCTTGATATATCTGACATATGCGTGACAGGCCACTGCTCCTCAAGACCGGCTCAGAAACCACGCTGTCCAGACCAGCTGTGTGCGCGGGTGCGCACGCGCAGGGGATTGTGTTTGCACATCAGAGCAGCCAAGCATTGCCACTGGCTAAAAAAAAAAACACACACACAAACACACACATAAACTGGCCCCTTTTTTAATACCCATTGCTTCTGCCATGAGATAAATTTTGACAGCAACAATGAGTGTGTGTCAAGTTGTCAGTTTATCTCTCTCTCTTCCTTTTACACATCCATTTTGTCTCATTCTCTCTCGCTCGCTCACCCTTTTCCTCTGCCTTATACTTGCCTCTCTCAGGTCAAGACTGTCCATGAATAGTGCATGTTATTTTGTTTTGTAGATGTCTGTTTGACAGCCAGTCTCTTTCTCTGTTTGGTTTTGGTTTAGCAGAAACCGAAGAGGAAGTGGATTTATACCAGGCTGCACCGAAGGCACAAGAGCAGAGATTCTCAAACTTTTCAGGCCAAGTTATACCTCTGATCAGATCAGAACATCTAAGTATCATCTAGTCACCATCAGTGTTCTATCTCATCTCATTTTCTATATCATTTTCTAGCTCAGTGGTTAGAGCATGGCGTTAACAACGCCAACGTCATGGGTTCGATCCCAGGGATTGCACATACTCAGAATCAATGTATAGTATAATTCAATGTAAGTCGCTTTGGATAAATGCGTCTGCCAAATGCATAAATGTTAATGCAAATTTAAAGACTATAAGCAGCACACACATAATGACTTACTTTGATTATTGGGGTAGTTAAAATCATCAGGCCTTAACAGTGCCCTGATTGGCCCGTTCCACAGACCATTGTAGGTCTGTGGAAAGATGCTATCAGAGGAACATCTAGAAAAAACACATACTTCATCTTCTCCCATATGTCTAGAAGCGTTTGGAACTGTTCTGCCTGGTTTTATTACCAATGCTGTATTCAAAACGGATGCAGAATCCAAAAGCAGGCCATTCTTGTGGCTCACCTTCAGGAAATCAAACATCTAGAGCATGAGGCTCTTTGTGCCATTTTGGTATTGCAAAACCATGGAGTGATTTTAACTTTTTAATTTAGTTATACAGGCCTATTTCCACTCATGTGCACGTACATTCACTCTTGCACGTGCACTCATGTACTTTCTCAAATCAGGACATAACCTTTTTAATGCTGTTACTTTAATGTTATTAACAGGACATTTTATTTCACTCTAAAAGTCAAGACCCATTTGGGCGAAGTCTAGTCACTCAGCACACTCACAAAAAAACCTTCCCATGTGAAAACTCTGCCATTATTAACATGTCTGAAATGTGAAACTCAGTCTTCTTAAATGTCAAGGAATATGGGGCATATATACGGCCGTCTTTCTCTGTTAACGTCTCAGCTGTGCGACTGCGTGCTTAAATGAACAGCGCAACCATTCTGCTGCACTGCTTGACAAGGTTCTCTATTGTGGAGGCCAGATTGGGGTCACTGACGCAACACTCCCCATGTCCCACCTGAATGGGGCACGAGACAGCCGTCTCTCTCGCACCTGCAGCGAAGAAAGAGAGGACGTGTGCGTAGAGAGGGACTAGAGTGGGTGCACTTGTGAAATTTATTTGGGTATCAGAGTTTTACACCGGTTGCTGTTGGATTTACAGGTCAGAATGGAATGCAGCTCAATGAAAAGCCCTTTGATGGGCAGAGCAGGTTGAGTTTTTACAGAGGGGCAAAGCATAGAAGGCCGTAGTTTATGTGACCATGAGAGGACCCTATGCTGCCTGCTAGAGCCATAAAAACCTGAGACGCCCATGAACAGAAGCACTATGGGATAGCAGCAAAGGGTTCTGGGAAATTTGTTCTGCCTAGGAAGAGACACTTGTGAAAGCTTCTGAACTTTTCCACAGCAATTTCCTGCTTCACATTCTGAGCTCTTTAATTTTGTTTATATATGTTCCTTTATCTGGACAAAAGTTTTTTAGTTTTGCACTTAATTGTTTCTAAACTGAATTGTTGAAGTTGACAATGTCCTGGTTTTTAAAGCCTATGGACTTCCCAATATGGTGTCCCCAATAGGTATAGTATAGGGTATGAGTAGGGCCCACATGTTTTTTCAGTGCTCTGTAAGGATAAATAATATGAGAAAATGTTTAAAAAACATTCATCATTTAAGCCTCATGTTTTGTTTGAGGTCCTCAGAAAATATACATATACTGGCACCAAAAATAAGCAGTTACTTTATTGGATATCAGTTACAATTCTGAAACGTTCATTTCTACTTTGTAACACAATAGACAAGTTCAATATTTAATCATATCAGCATACAGGGATACTGGGATTAAGTATGGATAACCTTTTTATAAAGTGTTAATATTGTTATTTGCATAGGCAGCATTGAGGTATCTGGGACTCTAAACATAAATATGGAACAGCTGAACAGATCACAAGGGTTAAAGAATGTTCAAATATATTGTAAATTCTTAATGTATTTGTATTTGTGGTTTGTGTCATCTTTACAGAGGCGAAGGCTTCTACAAGAACTAGGAGAACAGAAAATTCCTTACCTTTCTCCTACAGACCCTGGATTCCAGGAACTGGTTAGAGATTTCTTTAACATCTACAAAATACTTTAGAATGTCAAACCTGTTATTTATTAAGTTTGTTTTATCAGTGGCATTCACAAACATATATATATATATATATGTATTATGACCTCAAGAGGAGTTTCATAGTGTTTATATATAATATGAAAACCATATATTTCTATACTATATCTATAGTATGTATATATATGTATCTATAGGTTTTTAAATATTCTTTTTTGTTCTGTTTCATTGTGTCTGTAATCTGACAGTGGGAATCCAGTTATGCAGGACTGGCTTTGCGCCAGTCCGATTGCCTGCCAGACGACCTCCACGAAAGAGTGCAATCAGCTCTGGTAACTCTACATCGGCGTGGCTGCCTCCTCAGAGATCTCGTTCGCGTCCGAGATCGCGATGTCTTCACAGCCGTTTCACGTGCCCTCGTGGGTCAGGCGGGCTACACGTACCGTTATCTGGACACCCGTCTTTTCACCATCCCCTGGCACTGTGAGGGAGAAGACGGCCAGAGAGACGAGAAAGAAAAACCGTGCTGTGACTCTGACCTGAGGAATGCTTGCAAAGCATTGTGGGAACTTAATCAGTTCTTTTGCACAGATGTGCAACAGACGAACGCGAGAGGCATTAAGCGTTCTCACAGTGACACCGAAAACAGCGAAGATACATCGGGCGAGGGGCCATGTGAGGAGAGTGTTAAGGACAGGTTAAAAGAGGAGAAGCAGGAAAAGGAGGAAAGGATAGAGGAGGAGCAGGAGGAGCAGGAGGAGCAGGAGAAGCAGGAGAAGCAGGAAGAGGAAGACAGCGGTCAGGGTTGTTCTCATTCCTCACCTCCTCCCTCTCCCCCTCTGCCACCTCCTCTTGCTGGCTTGGTCCAGTTTAACATTACTATCATCAACTACATGGACCCCACAGCCATGACCCAACTGAAGGAGGAGCCGTATTATGGCATGGGCAAGATGGCAGTCGGCTGGCATCATGATGAGAACTTGGTGCCTCTATCACCAGTCGCTGTCTACAGCTATAGCTGCCCTGCAGAGCCAAAAAATGAAGGTGAGAGGTCAGACAGTCCCAACCAATAAATTTGTATTTATTAATTTTTATGATATTAGAACTATCAACTTATGCATGAACATATTTAAAATAAATTATTGTTGATTATTTCCAAATAACAGTGTGTGAAGATGTTTATTGTATTTAATGATAGGTTGGCACTTTTAGAAATCATAGCGCACTTCATGTAAATTAATGTTATTAAAGCTGTTTTAGTTTGTCTGACAAAAAAGGTTGAAAATCCCCACGAACAAGTACTTTTTGTATTTTTTTTTGTATTTGTCTAAAACAGATCAAAAATTATATTTTTGAAAAAACATCATACCTTCCATGCATCCCAATTTGGAGGAATAAAGGTATACTTTGTTTTCATTATCTCACTCAGCTGAGCCCCTTAAAAGTTCATCATTTGACACCATTTGAATGTACTCATCCAGTTCTTGTGTGAACTTGTACCATAAAGAAGGAACCAGATCTTTTATATATTTTACATGAATCTCACTGGAGAAGTTTTTYTTCACATCAGTCTCTCTTCATGTCAAGCTAACAGTTTAGCAGGCAGCTGTGTATGTGTGTGTGTGTGTGTGTGTGTGTGTGTGTGTGTGTGTGTGTGTGTCAGTTAGACAGAACAGAGCATGGTGTGCTAACCAGAACCACCTGCCTCACAGGCTCTGTTTCGCCAATCTCTTACTGACCGATTTGACCTTTGACCTCCCCAGGGCCCGCTTCAAACGCTGTATGAATGCTCTGTGTGTGTGTTTTTGTGTGTGAATGTGTCAGTTTGTGTGGAATTATTCTGCAGCTGTTTTTTTGGAGGTAAAATTGACCCCTTGGTTCCAGACTTCAGAGAGACTCCCCTGATGGAACGTTTTTGCAGCGCATACGCACCCTTGCAGAGCGTCGCACAAAACGTTGCCTTCACTTTAGAGAAATCACTGTGAAATGCTGCAGACCAGCTGAAACGGATTTTTACTCAAAGAAATTTCACTTTGTACATCATTTTTTTGTTGCCATGTGTGTCAGTATGTGTATGTGCATGTTGTATTTTTTTATTGCCCCTTTGGATAACATCTGTATGTTGTATAGATTCTTATTTCACCTTAACACACTTTAAAGGTTACAGTGTGTTCTGCAAAATACTTGAATAACGGTATCATGAGGCACGCATCTTTTAACACATCTGTGATAGGTTTATGGAGTATGTTGGCCATGCTGCAGCATCCTGATCGCAGCCTCCTTGCTTGTTCACTTGAACCCGGCACCAGACACCGCTCCAGCAAGGGAAGTCGCTCTGTGACAAATCTGTTCAGCTCTTCATCCAACACTGACTAGATCCAGCTCATTTCCTTTTTGAACAGGCATTGCTTCATGCCACTGCGGTTTTGAAGTGTTATGATAGAATCTTTTCCTCTGTCTGTGTGTGCTGCTGTGTTCATTGCAGATGGCCCTTTGAGAGCTGTGTCAGAGAGCACAGACTGAAATTAAGTTACTGTTTATCCCTGCTGAGCACAGAGAAAGCCTTGCTCAGGGCTCAGGCTTCTAAGAGCGCTTCAGTATTGATTTCACTGATGGGTGTCGTCCTGCCCCTCTCTGAATTTTGCTCTTATAATTGTTGCTTTCTGTCAGTCATTTGCTTTTACACTGTATCATCTCCCATTAGTTCTTAATCTTCACAGATCTGTGGTGGACACGGAGTGGAATGGGTTATTAAGTTAGTAAATAGTCAAACTGTCTACCAGCACACACACTGCAGGGTCAGTGCTCCTTGGAGCAGTCTAGGTTAAGTGCTTTGCTCTAAGGCACAACTCATGGCCTGGTTCTTAAGGGTCTCGAACCAACAACCTTCCAGTTACCAGCCCTGAGTGTCCTCTTGGCTATAGACTATATCTTGGTAATTTCCTGTCAAAAGTCCAGTTAGAAAAAATGTTTTCTCTAGCAGAGCATTTTGTGTGGTGTTTTTACAGGAGTGACTAAGAAAGATGCAGAGGGTCAGACTAAAGGAAAAGAGACTGAGACAGAGGGTGAGGGAACGAGTAAAGATGAAGGAGATAAGAAAGAGGGTGAAGGTTCAAAGGAGGAAGTGGGGAAGGAGAAGCTGTGTTGGCGTGTTGGACTAAAAGTGGCCTGGGACATCCACACACCAGGCTTGGCCTTGCCTCTGCAGTCTGGAGACTGCTACTATATGACAGGTAAACATACACATTTACCTGTATCTAGAGACCATAGACTTGGGTACAGTGCATGTCATATTAGAGGTAGAGATATGTGGTACTATTTATAAATCCTTTGTGTTTTGTATTAACTGTGTATTTATTCTATTCTGTTAAAGGCTTCCAACGACTTCAAAACTGAAACAGCAATTGCAGTATATCAAAATCTACCATACAGGTATAGAGTAGACAGCTGTATATATATTTAAACTTGGAGATTTATTAATTATTAGGAATGTATATTCTAACGGAGATCTAACAGATCTTGTGAATTATTTATTCAGGTAATTAATTAACTTAGCTAAAGTGTAATTAAATAAAAAATGCCCTTATAAAGGTAAAATACATCTAAAAGTCAGATTCAAAGAGCCAAATACTGGCCTTTACAAAAAAAGTTAATTTCTTACACTGGTACAAGACATGCGTGAAGACAGTGGTAATGTCTTGGTCATGTTGAAGTGCATTAGAGCAGGAATTATCTGTCCCACAGGACATACACAGCACTATCTACATGCTTCTATACATGTGTATCTGTTTCCCTTGAATTTAGCCTCTACAGGTTACCATGCGTATCAGAGAAGAAAACCAAATGTTATTTAACTGTGTGTAGCACTGTGACCCCTGTGTGTGAGCGGCACAGATTCACAAAGAGAGAATCAGTAAATCAGACTTTTATTAGTGATGGCTATAGCAGATGCGCCCTCTTTCTACGACCCCACATACAGACAAACTTTCCTCTAAATATGCCACAGGAGCAGGTCTGATGGACTTGAGAGGGACACTGTTTATTCTTTTTGAGTTTTGTGTACAAGTGTGACTAATGCTTTTCCCCTCTGACACACACACACATGTTAGATTTCTATGCCTTGTGGGGATTTTCCATAGACATAATGACTTTTATACTGTGCACACTGAATATTTTATCCCCTAACCCTCACCTTACCCCTAAACCTAACCCTAACATAAATCTTTTTGCATTTTAACATTAAAAAAAAAAGTATGATGTAGTTTAGTAATTGTTGGTGTTAACATCTAAACGTTATTTATAACCACCTAATGTTACAGTCAGTGCTGTGATGTGACTTTAAGTGAAAGGCTAGCAATATTAGGTCGTAATGGGTTTTCTTAGTACAGGATTGGGGTGATAGATGACTTGGAACTGGCTCATGAATGGTTAAATGGACACTATGACTTGATCAAAAGAATTGATCAAAAGCTGTACTTCTGCAGATATAAGGTCTAAATGGCAGTGCAGTGTGACATGCGTTTCAGCTAGTGTCTGTAGATGTAAGAAAAAAACACTTTAACCTTTAAATAAATCAAGCTTTTATTGCAGAGCGAAGAGAGAAAGAAGGAAAAAGAGAAAGAAAGAGAGAAAGGTAGAAGAAAAAAATCAATTTACAAATATTTATCTTCACATTTCCATCATTCTCTCTTACACTGCGACTGCATTCACTAATGCCTGAGACTTCTATGTGCAAATCTAATCAGTGGATTCTTAAAAATGGAATTTGGGACTGGTTAGCGGGGGAACAATTCGTTGGACCGACACCGGGCCCAGCTGGTAATAAGATTTCCTTTGCTGAATGCTCCAGGGAGAGGACAGACCTAAGGAGAGGTTTTGACCCAATAGATTTAAAAGCCCACTTTTAAAGCGAGGACAGCAGCCGCCTGACGAGAAGAGAATAATGATAAATATTTATTAGGGAAATCTGTACAGCCTGTGATTCACGGTGAGGTTCTGTCTAGTCTAGTTTCAAAGATGCCATGTGTTATTAAATTCAGAATGTTTTAAAGATGGTATAATGCCACAGGTAAAATTAATTGTGTGAAAAGGAAAAGCAACAGACTTTGCTATCTTTTGTCCCTCTTTTGTTTTTTCAGACCACACAGTGAAACACACAGAAGGGTGCTTACACACTACAGTTTGAGAATCTGATGGACATGTAATGGAATCTGCTGTGAATCTCTTCATTTGAATGAGAAAATAGTGATGATTCTGGATATTGTTTTTGTGTGTGATTGTGTCTATAGATGATCTGAATCGGACACATCAGCACTGTGTTCTGGCTGGTGACACTGCTAGATTCAGCTCCACTCACAGAGTAGTACAGGTGAGAATCATCTCTCCGTAGCTGTCCTGTTTGCACCTGTTCCCTAATCTTTTTCAGTGTCATTTACGTGTATGCATTTGATTGATGCTTTTATTCAAAGTTAATTGTAGTGTATTCAGGCTGTACATTTTATCAGCATGTGCCTTCCCTGAAGTCGAACCCACAACCTTGCCGTTGCTAGCACCATGTTTTATCAGTTGAGCTGAAGGACGCTGATGTCCAAAGCTAAATCTGCCTATTCCTGGCTTACATGTGGTTACCACACTGTTATCTGCCTTGTTTTTTAGTGTTATACAGGTACACTGGACTACATAAAGAAACGATGCTCAGAGGCCTTGGAGAATTTGCACACAGATCCTGAGACTAACAGCAAGAGCTTGTGCTCCCTCCTTCCTTCCACCCTGCAGCACATTGAGGACATCCACAACGAGGTGTGTGTTTGTGTATATCTGCTAGTTTGAGTGTGTTTGAAGCATTGTAAAATGTGTACTCATGATGACAAATCCCAAACGCGTGTCCCAGACCATAACAGATGTGGTTGCTCGAAGGTTTTTTAAAGGTTGTACTTAGCGTTAAGTTTTTTGAACCCCAAAGAATAGCTCTTTTATTGACCCAACCATCAGTGCAGCCTTGTATAGGTCTCTGTTGAACCCCAACTCACCTGAATTACCATTCAGCACCTTAAAAACCCCCTAAAAATATTAAAGTGCTATATATACACCCTTGCCCGGGGCGGCAGGCTCCCTGGAGGTTATAGACCTCACTGCTCTGACCTGATTGAGGCTATTTTGTTGAAATTGCCCATGAGGGCCTGTGTGTATTCTTAAATGATGTATTGTATTATTTATTATTGATACAAGTTTCTACCCCAGCGTGCTGTTCTAGCAGAGCTCAGCGTCCAGCTCCTGTTTAGTGTGTTGGACTGCATGGAGATTGGTGTAGGTAAGCAGCCCCTGATAGGTGCATGGGTGAAGTGTGTGGGATTAATACTCTGTGTTGATACTATGTTGATACATACTAGTGTTGATGCACTGATGGTGATAAAGGTGAGTGTTTACTTGTGTGTTTAGGGGATGTGGGAGGCTGCTGTTGCCAGTGTACAAAGGTTCAGCAGAGGTTGTTGGGAAAAAGATCTTTTCCGCACTGTCTGTTTCCCTCTTTTTTTTTTACTCTTGGTGCCTGCCGGGCTTTTAAACAGGGTGTTAACCTTGCATGGGTGTGGAGTTAAAGGGTTAGGTCCCTCCAAAAACTGAACATTGTGTCATAATTTTCTTATAAAGTTGTTCCAAACTTTCTGTCTAAGCTGCTGCTTTCCATACAGTGAAAACAAATGTCAGGGGCTGTCAAATCCAAAATGTACAAAAAAAACACAGCACTGTAAAAGTAGTCCATGTGGCTTGTGTACTAGCTTCCAAAATTTCTCTGGAATAAGATAAATGCTTTTAATGAGGAATATACCAAAATTCATGTAGTTGTTTCGCCACATTTCCCACCTTCCTCTCAAATCTCTTTTACCCAAGACACATCACTCCAGATTTGAGTGTGACTCCAGTCAGTGACACCGAACAACATCATTGATTGAGGCACATGGGGTTTGAGTAAGTGTGAACACTGTGTGCCATTATTTATGTGCACCTTCATTGTGCATATATTAAGTTCTTATTGTCTGATCTTATGTACATGCATGCACACATGCACCTTTATATATGTATGCCCATGTGTGGCTGTGGGTTTACAGAGCAAACAGTACAAACTGGCCTTTATTGATTTAGTGGCAGCAGTACTCTTTTAAGGGTGCTCCTGTTAAATTGATTGGTAGTCCTTAGAGTGAGCCATGCATGAGAAATGTCTGGAAAACGTAACCCCTTTGATCTATAAGATGCTGCGTTGCTATGCATGCAGGTCACCATGGTGAGCACCTGAACACTAATATGGTAACATGCAGTTATCACCACTTTCAGCTGGAAGGGAAGGATGGTGAGACATAGACATGCAGTCTCTCCACCTGTCACTAAACCCTTGTGTTACTGCTTATTTCCCCTCTCTTTCTCTCGCTCTGTCACTCTGTCTCTTTCTCCCCTCCAGCATATGCAGGTGGCATTTAGCCTCAGTACCTCACAGCAGCAGACGGCTTGGCTCTAAATGCCATTCGCATGGTTTCCAGCTCTGTGCCTGTTGCAGGCCTCCTCTGCGGGAAACTGGCCTCCATGTTGGCTCAAAGCTCGCTGCACTGTGTGGGCTTTCAACACAGAAGGACAGACAGACAAGACAGACACAAAAGCGGCTGCTAGCATTTGTAGCCTCCGGCATCTGTAGAGGGTCGCTCAGTGGTCGGTATTGGTCTGAAGTGAGCGTAGGTTTGAACCAACACAAAGTGTAGCATTTCTTTGAAGACGGCTGTATGTGAAATTGAACCTGGGTGTCTGATCTCAGTCCAGCTAAAGATGATCCCAGCGATCAGGCAAGTTTAAATAGATGCTTAGAAACTGATATCCAACACAGGTTTTTGTGAAGCATCTAAGAAAAAGCAAGTCAGCTGTGCAGTTTTATGGTCTTAAATAAAGAATTGAGCCATTTTTACACCAAATTTATGGATTTTTCACAGACGTTTTCGGCACAGGTGAGCAGCTTCACACTGAGTTTAAAGTACAGTACTGATCTATCATTTGAACAATAAAATCAGGACAAACTAAAGAATTTGAGTTAAAATAAGTGGACAAAGCACCAAAACAGATACAAGTATAACAAATGTATTAGTTTTCACTAGCTATACACTAATCATACACACATATAATGAAGTACAATAAATCATAATACTGTTGCTAAGCAGATAACTGTATAATATTAGAATAGCCTCCAATTCCTTTTTCCAGGACAGTGAAGGGTTGTTGTAGGTTGCTGTTCTGTTGTTTTGTTTTCAGCCCATGTGTTGTGTAGTTGTCTCAGATTGGCATGGGGGGGTGGTGTTGTTGTTTTGAGAATTAATTTTGGAGCAGTGCTTTGTTTAGCACTTGTGGGATGGCAAATGCGAGGTGCCTACATTTACATTTGGGGCAAGAGCACAGATACACACATGCACATGGCTACATTAAGCATCCTTAGGAGGGTTAACTCATCACTTCAAAAGAGTCAAAGATGAGGAGATTCCCAAAGGAGAAAGACTGAGAGCCTATAGTGTATTCTGTTGCTCTCCTTAGAGACAGAAGAGGAGAGATTGATGAGATGAAGAATGAAAGCAATGAGGTAAAGAATGAAAAACAGCAGCGAGGAGGAGAGGAAAGAGAAGTGTGTGGAGGTGCAAGAAGGTGTGATGTTTTTGGTGTGTGTGATAAATCTTTACCTCTCTCCTGGGTGTCACGTAGCTGCAAACAAAGGAAACAAAACAACAAACAGGAAAACAGGAAATGCAGATGTCATCATCCTCCTTCCTATTGTGATGACACAGTTATGATCAGCATCATGCACAGACAGAAAGATGTTGAGTACAAAGCAAACAGTTAGTGTGTGTGTGTGTGTGTGTGTTCAGGAATCTTTTTTTTTTCTCAAATTGTCCTCCCAAACATAGTGGCACATGTTGAAAACCTCTTAAGTGGTCCTCACTGTTTGAACTTCTAAATTGGCTAAATCATGTTTTGAGAGAAAACAGGCTTGTTTGACTGTTTAAGGTTAAGGTTAGGGTATAGTAAAAACCATAGTAAGATAATTAGTTATCTTAGTATGTAATCTATTGCGTCTAAAAAGGTCCTCACTAATATAGCTTCAAAGACCTGTGTGTGAAAGTGTGTGAAAGATTGTTTGCATGTGTTTTGTTATATATGTGTTTGTGTGTGAACTGTTTGGTTTGTGTGTGTATTCTGCAGCCAGTGTCCTCTAGAAACACATGCAGCTACCTGTGTTTTCTTGTTAGCATGACCTTAATGTGGGTGTTTAGCTTAGAAAATCACTCCCTGCACCCCATGAAAATGTCCTTCCTTAGTCTCCCCACCTCACTGACTTCAGGTGACTAACACACACTCCCCTATGCCGCTCTATTCTGCTGCTAAATTGCCCACTGATGGATGGATAGAGTTTGATAAATGGATGGACGTCTGTACTGGTGTTGTTTCACAGCGTGCTGATATAATACAGTACACAGGGGCCAGAGAGAGGGATAGTGAAGAATGACTGGAGCAGAAAACATTTTTGTCCGACAACCACACTTTACAGACTATCAAACATACTTGACTCCATTTTTCAGCTGCTGTTAAGTATTTGTCAGCTGCTTGCTATTATTTGACCTCTTGTTCAAGAAATGGACAGGCTGAAAAAGCAAAAAACAAAAGGCTTTGTTGATTATGAAGCAGCAGCTCACTGGCTATCTGTCTATTCACATTACTTAAAGGCTTATATCTTATTGAGTGGAAAGGCTGTACATACAGTGTGTAGGTTATCATAGCTATTTGTGTTTGTCTTCTATTTTGTCCTTCTTATAAGGTTTATAGTTAATTTCACAGAAACACCAAGATGGAAAACTTTAATTTGCAGTTCTATTTGATACCACAGTGGTGCAGAAATTGTTTGCTGCAGGTTTAACATGTTGATCCTCTGTTGCTCTTCTCCTCAGGTGGAGTTTGAGTGGCTGAGGCAGTACTGGTTCCAGGGCCGACGTTACGCTCAATTCTGCAGCTGGTGGACTAAACCCATGGAGCAGCTGGAGAAAGACTGGAAGGAAATGGAGCTCATGGTAAGAGGGATGGAGAGAGATGCTAGCAGGCCTGCACAGAATCTGCACCCAGAATTAGAATGGCAGTCATTCACAGAGTTCTACACATTCGCTGTCTCATACATGTTTACAGTGTAGAACCTTCAGCACTGGTTAACACATATTACTACAAAAACATTCATTCCAAAGAAATTTGATTTTTCTTCCGTCCCCCCAAAATGGGTGCAGATTCTATTTGGACCTAGTCATAAGAAAACATGGAGATGAGAATAGGAAATAGAAGAGGTTATCTTTTTAACTAATTCGTAAAGCCTGTGTCCTCTAACTACACAATTCAAATAAAAAAAAACAAATTAATTTGTTTTTTAAGAATAATATTTTTTTTCAATTTAACACTTTGTTTGTCTTTTGGATGGCATCAAAAGCTCCTCTCATAATAATCATGTTGCCTGGAGTTGACCCTAGTATGCAGGACTAAATCACCTTTTACTTTCCCTATATGTACCTTATATAAGCCTGTGTTACAGAGGATGGAAAGAGGTCATTTACGTCTAGAAGTCCCCAACTGATCAGTGCTGTCAGATTGAGACATATTTGATCCATATGTGTGTATCAGTATGTGTTGACAACATCTCTGCTCTCAATCAGTGCTGTAGCGTTTTCCAGTAGGGGGCACTGTTGCATCATCATAGTCTCTCTCTCTGTTTCGCTCTATGAGCAGTAAGCACATCTAATGTGCTGCTGGAGCTAAGGACCGGTTCTTGAGGCAGCCGCAGTATGTATGTATGTGTGTGTGCGTGCAGGGGTAAGACTAGTGTGTTACTAGTTTACTTTTTCATCCAGAGAAACAGTTTAGAAGCAAACATGTATGTGTGTGTTTGGGGCCATGCGTTATTTTTCATTTAATCTTTATTTTGGAAATAAGCCGTTTTATATAAATGTTATCGATTTATCATATAATTGGTACTTTGTACAACAATATAAATATAAACAATTGAAAAATATGTTTTTCCAAAATTATTAATTTATATTTTACAAAATCAAAAATACAGATTTTTTTAAAATCAGTGTTTCATTAAATTAGTATAATGCAGTATTGTTTTTTATCAATCATAGATGTGTTTTAATTAATTTTGTATATTCTGTGTATAAATGCATACATTTTAATGAACGTTTAGCATTTAGTTATATATAATTTCTCTTTGAAATAAGAACATGAATGTAGGGATCACTTTAATTTATCACATGAAATAGTATATAATATTAAACATGTTAAAGGGACAAAGAGAAGGAAAGAAGAAAAATGTTCTTTTAAATGTTCAAAATTTTAATGTTTTTTTAGTGTTTATTTTTTTAAATACACTTTGCTATTTTTAATATTAATCAGAACTGTTGACTCTAAACTATTTTATTTTTGTTCATCAGTCTCTATTTTATTTATTTATGTTTTTAAATTTGCAAGTGCATTACATTGAACTTGATGATCATATTGTTTTTGCACAAATGGAGAACTTGAATTGTTAGAGAATTTGTTAGAGCTCGAATAAATGGCTCATGAATGTGAAAGCTTTAAGCCAATAAATATTCATTTGAATTCCTAATATCTGATATTTTCATGGCTGATTTAAATTCATTTAAATATGGCAGAATGTTTGTATGATTTTAACAGACAGTCATGGCATTTACAGAGACACGTTTATCTCCATTCTTGGGAATTGTCCTTCATATTTCTGCACTTGTCTTGATTTCAGCAGTCTGAGCGGGTCTGGGGTTCTGCTGGTCCATGTATTTCTCACTGTGTTCACCCTCTTCCTGCTGTTTATTAAAACTGCTCTTCTCCCGTGGGGGTTTCTCTCTTTCGTTTTCCTTCACTCTTTTTTCTTGTCTCTCTCTCATGCTCTTCGGGCTGTTGTGATGCAAATTTTCACCCCTCCATTTGAATGACATCCTGATAAAACAACTCTCTCTCTCTCTCTCTCTCTCTGTCTCTCAGCGTGTGTGTGTTTCTCCCTCTCTTTCTCTCTTCAACCTGTACCTCATGAATTAATGTGTGAAGTGCCTAATGGAAACAACGTACATAATATGGCGGCAAATAGAAAAGAAAGAAAAGAAGAAAGATGGGTACAGATAGCCATTTAAATATGCCTAGTTTTCGCTCTTGATAAGATGAGGTAAATGTTATCAAACATCAGGTCTCAGGCCCCTCTCCTCAATTTCTCCTCACACACACACACGCTGGGTGAGCGTCTGGTCCCTACAGAGAAGCTATCATACTCCTCATACACCACTGACATTTATTTAGTTTTTTTAACAATGACCAACACTCACTCCCTCTCTCATTCTGTCATGGCACAGCAGAGATAGTATGCTGTATGCAAAATATTTTAAATACCATCCAGGCATTTTTTTGTTCTTTTCTTTGGTTTTCTATGGAGTTGCTGGAATGAGAGGGAGTCGGTCTGTTAACTGTGTGTGTGCGTGTGCTGATGTTTTAGCTCTAATTTGTCACTTTTTCATATCTGTCGCTCAGAGCATCACATCAAAAAGCTCTTCTCTCTGTGTCTGTGTCTTTTCTATTTCTCTCCTTTAGCTTGAGAGAAGTGAAAAAGTGACTGTAGCTTGAGCTGCCATTTGAAGCTAGTGTAAACTACTGTATGTGTGTTTATTACAGAGAAATATTTTAGTTAATTTGGGTACTGGCAGATAAATAAATGTAGTTCTCTAAAACTAAACAATGTACAGTTTAAGTTTTTGGTCTGTTCTAAGTTGTGCTGTTTTGAAAAGAACCAGAGTGTTCAGCTGGTGCCACACCACAGGAAACTGCAATGATGATGTGTGCTATAAAGTACTGCTAAAAATGATGCTGTAACCAATTACAAAATTAACCCAGTCCACATACCTTTTATAATCAATTAAATACTTGGACACTTATGGCCAACGCTAGTGTTTAAACAATACTGTAGGTAAGCTAAGCATACTGTATCTTCTTTTCCTTTGCACTGGTGGGCTGTTTATTTGTGTGTGTGTAGGGTCGTGCACAGTGACCATTTCATAATTTCATCCTCTCTGGCCAATGAAAGAAAGAGAGCGAGAGAAAGCGAGCAATCATGACTGCAGGGGTCACCATTGATATCTGATTACGTTATTGACCCAGCGTGCGCGTGTGGCAGACAGGAAGGTAAGGACCTCTCTTCCCAGTGAGAGACACAGGCAGAGAGTGAGGGTCAATGTAAATGTTATTGCAGTGTGAGCTCATTTGATCAAAGCCACTGAAAGGTTAAGCGAATCCAATCTGGTTTAGTGTGTCTGAGGGCAGGGGGTGTATATGTGTGGCAGACGCAGTGAGGGGATTATCGTATAGCTGGTGAAATGCTGGATCTGGTGTGGAGCGCTTCTCTCTGTCTCTAATGCGTTTAGACAGCAATTGGCCTTAATAACCTTTATTGACTTGAGTAGGTCAGTGCCAAGGATCTAATTATTCAAGTGTATCAATTTCATCTAGTTTAGAGCTGCCTCGTTCTGATAATTATTTTAAGGTCGACCGGGGCAATTAATCTCTATTCACTTATTTGATGAGTTTGTAAAACATTATAAATGTAACAGCTTTGCATTTTCAGTATAACTAATATTTCAGAATGTTCTTCCTAGCTCAGACTGCTGCCAGTTCAGGGTGGCACAGGTTTTCTCATGCTATTTTCCCGCAGAGCTCTTTGTGTTATTATTTTTTTAAATCGGTGCATGTCGGGACTGCGTTTTACTGCCGTTCTCTGTGATCAGTTGGATACCAGAGAACATGTGGCTTGTGGCAGTTACACCCGGAATTCCACACGAAGCAATTTACTCTGTATTCCTTTTATGTGGCATAATAATAAAAATATGTATATATAATAAAAAATAATAGCATGTATAGCTTCATGTTTTTTTGTGTGGCAAAAAGAGTGTGTTTTCTTTGTGTGTGCCTGCTGATTTTGAAAGTAAAGGCAGCTGCATGTATTGTCTTTTTTCGTTTTGGAGGCATTTCTTCCTCCTTTAATTTTCTTTGAACAGTTGTCTGCTGTCAGAGCAGAATGAATCTCACTTTAATCCCAAATCTATTTACCTGCATTTCTCCTTCGGTTCACCTGCTTAAACAACAGAGCAGTAATTACCTTCCAATTTCTCTTATTACCCTTATAAACGCTAAATAAAACGGCTTCTAATAAATTTCACAGTGAGGAACGGTTTTACTGGAGAATGAAAGAAAAAATGAGAAGAAAAGAGGCAGGAAAAGGGGAGAGGAGGGAAACAGTGTACAGTAGAATTTGCGGGCAAAAGGTATTTATGATTCCCTTTGAAGTCCTTCTTGAACAGGGTAAGCTGAATTTTAGCAGCCCGTGATACAGGGGAGGGTAAATACTTAAACTCCTTTTCAGAATTTCATGTGCTGATATGCCACTTGCAGGCTGTGGGTTTGTGTTTTCTACCTACAGAGAGAGACCGTGGTCACTAGCTTTGTACCTGCATACAGAAGGGCTTTAGTGATTCTTTGGGCAACCAGGCGGGGAGACCTGAGTATGGTGTGTGTGTGTGTGTGTGTGTGTTCTTTTTTTGTGGTCTGTCCGTGTGCGTGTAGATTTAGAATCTCTTGGATATAAAATAGATGAACATTACCTAGTTGGTCTATACACAGCCTGCTCATTGCGGTCAGCTAATATACACAAACACAGCTTCAGTGTTAAATACGGCTAAAATAAAATATCGGGTTGTGCATGTCGGGTTAGTGCTATTTCGAGTTTACACAAATACTTGGTAAGTAAACTAGATATACATTAGAAGAACAGTATTACACTTTTTGTTTTCAAGTTAAGCTTGTGAAATAAACATTATTTATTACTTTTCGATAATTTTGAGTGCAAAGTCTTCTGCCTGTTCCTCTGCATTTTCTGTACAGTTGTACATTAGCAAACACTCCTGTGCAGTTATTTGGTTGAGTCTTTCTCTGGTTTATGGATTTCATGTTCACATCCCCTAAATGGCACCTATAAACAAATACCATGTGGCCTGTTCTTGGCCACAATGCGCTGCAAACTGAACTGGACTTTATGCCAGCAGTCAATAGTCTGGCTACATGAGACTTTGTTTATAAAACCCACGGTGGTTGTCATTTTCTATTCTTTTTGTTTATTACATGTGTTTATATTACTGTCTTTTCAGTAATTATACATGTAGAATACTTGTAGTGCTTGCATTTTTTGTATGTAGTTTTTCACAACTGAAATATAAGCATTCTTAATTTTGTATGCAGTATTTGTTTTAATGTGGACAGACTCACACACTTCATTGTTTGTTTTTATTTCATTACTGTGTGGTGATATTATTCTTGGGTGCAGATGGTTCAGTGCTGTTGATGGTGTTGATCGTGTGCTGGAGCAGACAGTCTCTGACAGCCGCTGAACTCCTTGATGTGGAATTTTATTTTTCTTCGAAAACCAATAAGTGCTTTACAATGCCTGATCTGTCTTATCTCCTGAAACCCTCTTCGCACTCTCCATTTATTTAGCGCTTTGTTTATTTATTTATTTACTCTGCAGTTTTCGGGCTCGCTCCTTGATCAGTGAGATAAGTGACTGAAGACAAAAAGAATGAGATCTGGAATTATACACCATGACTGATGAATCACTGCTGGGGTTTACACGCAACACACACATATATTCCTTAGAGGAAACATGCACAGGCACACACAGTCACCTGCCACTCAGGTGGAGCCTAACCTACTTTAGCAGATATGTCTCTCTCTCTCTCTCTCTCTCTCTCTCTCTCTCTCTTTCTCCCTCACTTCTCTGTCCTGTTTTTAATTCCTCAAAGTCACCAGGCTGGCTATCATGTTGGGGCTCTTAACTGAGTTAAGCCACGGTTCAGAACAATAAGGGGAAGAATGGGAGATCCTAAAGGCAAGCCACTGTAAAATTGTAGGATTCGCTTGAAAAAGCGCAAAGAAAGGGGGGAATTATGAAGAAGATATTACAGATAATTTGAGAGGTTTCAGGAAGGGAAAGGGGCAGAAGAGAAGAGTTGAGAGAGTGAAAGAAGACAATGATGAATGAGCGCAAGAGCTCAGTGTTTTACTGTAAACGCGTGAGTTATGCAGCAGTGCAGTCTGGTGGCTGATGCGCACTCAGAAGTTGCAGTCTTTTTGTTTGTTTTTGTGTTTGTTTGTTTGTTTGTGTTTGGACAGAAGTTGAGAGTGAGGGATGACACCCTGGCTGAGACGAATAGACACAGATGTGTTTGATAGTAAACACACTCCCTTTCTCCTTCCAAAGGGAAATGTTCCTGTAGAAATCTGTTATGATACCATTGCTTCCAACTTGCTTTTCTCCTTTCCGTCTCTGAATTTCGTACAGGTTCAGCGGAAAGTGATGGATGATTTTGCTCTAAACCAAACTCAGCATCTCGCACTGAAACAGAGCAGACTTGACCACAAGAAAGTATAAAGCTTATTTAATTGGCAAGGACACTTGAAATTGTAGTAGACTGGTGCTGATAGATAACCTCTTTTTGAACGACAGCTGATCCTTTTGGAAAAGCAGTGGCATTTTTTGCACTTTGAGAAGTTTAATTTAAAAACCTCTCGAAAAAAGTTGTTTTTTGATTTTACCGAGATGGCTGTTTGTTATGTGTGCTGCAGTGGGGTACTGTTGCATGCTGGGAAATTGTGTTGGCTTCAGTGGGTGTGATTGCAGGGCTTTGCTCATTAAAAGACTCTGTAATTATTACCAGAATCCACCTGGTTTGTGGGGGGCAGAAAAACATTAACAAACAGTAACACTTGTCTAATAACAGTGTCTAAAAGAGTGTGCTTAACAGTTCCCCCTAGCAATGACTGTACTCATACTAAAGTATGGCCTTTTATTCCTTACAGATTAGTTGAGAATGTTTTATAATGCATTATATATACAAGCTTTATAGTATTTGTCACTGTTATAATAGTAAATAATTCATCATAGTTGTATTGCAAGAAGGTTATGTTAAGAGTAATAAAAGCATCATTTATTTGTTGCCTGTATAATCTCTAGATGTTATTCTCTGCTTCTAACAGGATACTGATTGTGAGTGCCTGTTTGTATCTGTCTACCCACTTATATTATTCTTACATGTCATAGCAAATGATTGCTGCACATATTTCTTAAGGCGTTCTTGCTGGAGGTATTAAGCTATCAGATTCTGAAAAGATTCTTTTATTTGTTACACTTACTCATATATAACTAATGCACTGGAAAAATGTGTCCTGCTATACAAGAGCCCTCAGGCTTCCCAAAACCACTGATGCATATTACTTCATTCACTTCACTACTGATATTTTTAGCTTTTAGATGACATATAAATTACACAACACTGTCTCCTGTAACATCATAAAATGTAGTCAGTACAGCTCGGGTTAGGTTTCGTTGTTTTAGCAGCAAGCCAATGCTAACTACTCTATCAAAACTGTTTTCCCAAACGTCACTTTTCAGCCACCGTAGAAAAAAGACATTTAATGAAAATGGCTTCAGGTCTGGGTGATGGTAATCTCTGCGTGGAGTTCACATTCTTTTAATGGTGAAAATGAATCTGTGTGGATTGAGGAGAGAGTGAGGTTTTGGCCTCCCTCCCACTGCCAAAAGCTTTCACTGGCAGGAGAAAAGTGGGTACAAGATTGTAATCTGTAATCTCTAATCAGCAGGCAGATCCAGGAGGAGATGGAGGTGGGGAGAGATGGGCATATGTGTATACATGTGTTTGTGTCTGAGGGAGAGTAGAAGTGGGTATGAGTGAGTCAGAGAGAAAGTGATACATTAAAGAGGCACCAATGACGTTTTTAAGTGATGGATATTGTATCAGAACCTTTTACCAAGTTGCTATGATAGCTAAACGTTACAAAAACATATTTTGGCTGTACTATAGTACGGTGATGGTATCAGAAGGTAATACCATGATACTTTATACTTTAATACTGAAAGATTAGCATCTTCATGTTCTGTGGTATTTACATGATATGCTATGGTACATGTTCAAAAAATACACATGAAAATGGCATGGTATGGAAACACTGCAGTGATTTCTGGTACTTTTTCAGTGAACTGTATGTTTTTAGCTCATGCTATCGTGTGTATTCTCGGGATGTATTCTACTTTCAGCTCTGCTTAAAATGTTTTAAGTGGAAAACCTTATTAGTTTGTAGGTATGTTGGGCACATACGCAGAGCTCATTTCCATACTCAGCTTTATTTTTCATTGAACCCTTAATCCTCTTCCAATTTGTACTGGGCAACAGAAACAGGATTGTGTTATTGAGAGCTTTTGGTTTCCAACTGTCTTTTTTAAAACTGTTTTTCTTTCACCTAAGAGAGAGAGCGAGAAAAAAGAGGGACAAACAGAAAGGAAGAAAGAAAGAAAATCACAAAGCTTTAGTCTATGCCTCATTAACTCAAGCAAAAAAGCATATGTCCAGTTGCCTCTGGCTAGAGGAGCTAGAAGCGCCAGCACAAAAGCCCGCTGCCCTCAGTGATGCCCCACAATGCCTTTAAACACTCTCACTTGTTGCACTGGGCTCTTCAGCAGCTGGGTTTTTATTATCCGTCCCCTCCTCTGTTCTCGGACGCATTGCTGTGATGTTGTGAACACATTTTTCTAATGTTTTACACTTCATATAATCTATTCTCTCAGTGTGTTGGCTCTGAGGGGAGAGGTTATTGATGAGCCTCAGAGAGCTTGGAGGGTCAATGTGGCTGAAAGGCCAAGCTCTCAATCTCTCTGTCACACACACACACACACACATATATATGTGCATATGTGGTTTATAAGGATTCTCTATGAACATGTTTTTTTTACTCTACAAGCTGTATATTCTGTCACCTAACTCCACCTAAACCTCAAAGAAAACTATTGGCATTTTTATTTACCAAAAAAATCACCATTTAGGAAATGTCCCCATAAACCATGTTTGTTGTTATACACATATTAGACAGATTTCATTATACACATTCCTAATAAACCACATGTTCAAATCCCCCCCACACACATACACATGTTATATGTGTAATGATAACACCATTAGTTGATACATAAATGTTGAAAAAAATTCAAATCCTTCAACAGAACAATGTCTATCAAACACAAAGAAACATACTGTACATGCACAGTGACACTCTCTGTGCTTTTTGTTTTTCTTAGACATTACCTGTGCGTTTTGTATGTTTTACAGATAGATCAAGTACAGTCTAACTGTGTAACTTTTGTGCAAGTCTGTCTGTATGTTTTATTCTGTATGTGCCAGTATGTTTTCTATAGAATGCTCTATGGCTGTTATTATGAGTTTCCAAGTCTGACTGTTCAGATTTTTGTATGTTGAAGTTTGGATTGTCCCTATTGGTCGGCTGGTGTCACATTGGTTACCTGTCACATAGTCCTGGTGTGTGTGAATTTGTGTTTATTCTTTCCTTCTGTTAATGTGGAGTAAACTGAAGTGTGTTTCCTTGTACAAATACACACACCCGCCTTGGTTAGTCACATGCCCTCAGTCTCACCCTCTTCACTGTGGTCCTGAACCCAGCACTGCACAACATCACCCAGCTGACGACAGCTACCTTCATTCAGGGATAAACAAGTACCCACACACACACACACACACACACAGATAAGGTGGGCACATACAGGGTGGTAGATGAGTACGTTGATTGTGAAAATTTCCTTCATCAACCCGCTTTGTAAACGGATCACACATTGTGTGAGTTGTGCCCTGATTGTGTGGTTTGTATTTTAGTCTGATGTGGTTCTTGTGTGGCTCATGACCTTGTGACCCCACAGACAGAATTAGTCTTGAATCTCTTTCACAAAGGGCTTTCTTAGACAGGTAACGACCGCTGACAGGTAATGCTTCAGTGAGAGACAGAAGTGCTGTCTCACGGATGAATGAGGAATAAAAAGAAATAAAGAAAAAGAGATGGCTGTGAAACAGGTGAGGTGAAGCAATGCTGAGAGCTCTCTTTGGGTAGCTTTCTTACCTGTCAATCACTTCAGTTTAGAGTCAAGCTACAGCAAAGGTAGACAGTGAGTGAGAGTTTGGCATCTTGCATCTTTTTAAAAGAAAACATGAGTCGTTTTTATAGAATATATAGCTTTATATAAATATATGTTGACATAATATGCATATATTTCACATGATATGAAAGGCACTATGTCATTATGCACACAAAAATTTAATCGCTCAAGCAAATGTAATTTTGTTCTGTGTCTGATTTTGGGTTAATCTTCAGTGTTTGATAAGGTGTGGTTCTTTAGAGTCCTGCTGCATTAGCGTTCTATAGATTTGACCTTTGACTTCAGGGCTATGAATGTATATTGATTTCTTTAAAGAGCTTGTCTATAGAATAGGAGGTAGTAAAGCTTGATTCCTTTATTTCAGAATAAAATGACTTTTTTATTTTTTTATTAGTTTTTTTGCTCCCTCTCAAAGGTTCATATTTGTTTCACTATCCTAATTCTATAATGTTCCATTTTTTTCCATTTTTTAACTGACTGATCAAAATAAGTTTAATGCTTCACAAGATGTCACAGAAGTGTGCTTTGAAGTGATAACTGACTGTGGTGTTTGTAACTAGACTCAACTGCTGTTGGCCGTGGTTGAGGACGAGAACACAGCACAAGAGAACAGAAGAGAGATGGCCGACATCCTGCTAAACGCCCTGACGGACAGACAACAACACAGACAGACGTGGAGAGACAGGTAAGATGCATGTGTGTTCAGATGGAGGAAACCTCAAACTCTTACAAACACCTGGGCTCCGACAAGCTTGTATTAAATCTTGTCTTCAATAATTGTGTAGAAAAAAATATTTTTCTAAGTCAAAAAATTAAATAGCAGGACAATCCTTTAGCCTGAGAGAGTTCACACAAACACAGGCATACATATGTGCTGATAGCTCATTGACTTCCTTCCTAAGAGATAAGACCAGCTGAGAGACATTGCCCATTTGTTCCGATAACAGGGTGAGCCGACCTTGCGCGCAGATATGCGTACCAGCGTGCTACCAAACACTCCTCCTTTCTCTCTTTCTTCATTATTTCCCATCAGAATGGTGTGTGTGTGATAATCTGTCTTCATTTAGATCAGATCTTCACCATTAGTCTGCAGGGCTTGAAATTTCCCCTTTGAAATTCCTGTATCTTAACCTTTACAACATTAAGGGCCCCTCCCTGCCCTCTTATGTCTCTAAAGTGGCCCAGTGAGGGGGTCATCCCCTCTTTATGACCTCTCAGTGATGCCCAGGCCTGCCGGTACCTGTAAACAGTGTTGATGTTGTGCTGATACTGAATTCTTAAATTAGACAATGAAAACTATAGAACAGGCTGTGAGACATTTGTCAGATTTGTCAGAATGAAAACACACACCCATCCATGCCTGCATTACTTTTTGTACCATGTTGTCTCCCCCACATTACTGCTGTAGAAACAGAGTAGTTGAATTGTGAAATTCAACAACTCTCATATTGTGGAATATTGTGGAAGAAGGTCATTAGTTGATCCACGCTGATTATTAGTAGGTCCAAGCTGATCATTAACTGGTAGTACCAACTATCTTGGAACAGTAACAAACCAGCTGCTCCAACCATCCTCAGATGGCCTAATCTGCTTTTTTAACATGGTGGCTGGTTGACTAGTCAGTGACCAGCTTGTACCAACAAACCAGTTAAAACCATCATAGACTAGCTATGATGATCATGATCTGAAATGCAGATACCACTTTTAACAAGGTTTAATTGAGTAGAATATACACAAACATACACAGACAAACACATTTGCCCACTTATGTCACACACTAGGAAGTTAATTTCATCATACGGAACTGCATGATTAGATAAGCATACCTTCGCTCCTTCATGTGTGCGCACGCTTCAGTATGTTTGAACTCATCCCTTTCCACTATCACTTCCTGCCCCCCTACCCCCCACCCCCCCAGAGCAAGATAACGTCACTCTGCGGACATCAGGCGCAGGTCTGTGAAGTAGCTGTCAACAAATAGCATTAAGGGAGGGAGGCAGATAGCTGAGCGGGAGGTTAAGACAGCTGTTAAGACAAAAATGAACTCTGCTGATAATATCTTCTGTGACACAAGGTGATAGAGTAAACTAATACACAGCACTCACCAGAATATAGTGATATATTAGTGCCATTATCCTGACAGACTATTATAACAACTATAATGGTTTACGGTGCTGTTTGCACACATTCATTTCTGACCACTCGTCTTCAAAAGAAACTTCTCAGAGCAGAGCGCTAAATCATGTTGCTTATTTTACAGTGAAAGGCTTCAATTGTTTTATTAATTTAGTATGCAGAAGGCCCACTCCTCACATTATGCCTTGCTTTTGTCTCTGCATCTGTGTTTTGAGTGGTAAAAACAGAGTGATGGATGGCTGGCGCTGCAGGCTCATAAACATAAGCACAGCAGGCTGATTGATTAGGGCTTTTATTGTCTTACAGACATTTGCTTTCTTAAACAGTAATTTAAGTGTTGCAGACTGTGAGGCATCTGGAGCTACTTTCAGCTATCTAAGTTACCTGTCTGAGATGCAATATGTGACTGCAGGGACTTATGGGTACTCGACCTGAGTGATGACCTTACTTCCTCTCTACTGGTAGCCTATGCAGTGACTTACCTGAAGCAGGTATGCAGCTTACGTCTATGCTACATAAACATCACTTTTCTGTGTCTCTTTTGGCTCCTTGGTTGGAAAAATAATTGGACAACTACATCACTGCACATATATTATACAACCATATAGTGCCCCCTAAAAGTATCTGGACACTTAAGTCATACTTAAAAATGCAAGTTGCAAGTTAATCCAAGTGGCATCAGCAAATAAATGATGTCTTTTCCTAGAACTAATTTTACTTTTCATAGCCGGTTATTAGTTTCTTTCTAACCAGCGGGTTGTTTTAAATGGATGTATGAAGTCACTTTCCCTTAAGTTTATTCTAGGTGCCCTAAAAGAGTAACTACAGTAGGTCATCATATAAAATATACACATGTTCCTTAACATTTTTCCTGATTTATATAATGTATCAGTTTTTTTACCATTTGAAACCTAACAACCACTTCACTTTCTAATGCAAAGACATTAATGCACATTTTAATGTCCAGATGCTTGAGGTCAATATATATGCATATCCATAAGCATCAGGCTTGTGTGTGGAATATTCCTAAGTGATTAGCTGCATTACATCTTCCATAGATCAAAATCAAACTTTCATGAAAGGAAGACCTCTTAGAAATTAATTTGCATAGACAGACAGAAGTGGTTGACCTTGTGGTTATGTTTCATCCATATGCAAGCTGCAGAGTTCTGGGTCAAAACGATTGATCTGTAGCCCACACTCTTTATTCCTGCATAGACATGATGCAATGGAAATTTAGTGTTAAAGAACACACACACACACACTCTGGTGGAACCTACTTTGCCCAGTTAGATTGTACAACTCCTGTCACAGCCACATCTCTATGTTGACCTCTGTAGGGGTCACAGTCCATTCCTGTGGTGGGCAGATTGCGTGTTTGGGAGGTGATGAAGGGGGCAGTGCCAGGAACAGCTGTGTGGTTTGTAGTGACCGTGCTAACTGCTGTAGGCTTTGTAAGGTCATTATATGATAATGAAAATGATTACTGAATTACATGGGGGTTTAGAAGAGGGGAGGGGAGGGAACCAGGCTGAATTTGATAAATGATCTCTGAAAGTGCCCATCTGTCCCCACCCTGTCTCTCTTTCAGTCTGCCTCACCCTCATATTTCCCTTCTTGTTAATCTCTCTTTCTTCTTTCTGTTTTCCTCTGCTATCCCACAATTGTGAAAAGATTGGAACAATTTAGAAATGTAGTTTTTTTAAGAAGAGAGGCTGACGCAAAGACTGACGCAAAACAACACTAGATTAGTTAAACTCAGTGACTTGTATTATAATTAACTATTAGTAAAGCTATTGTGAAGGATTGCAGATCCTCTATTCAAGCACCAGCCAAGCGCTGTTTCAGTGGAAAAGGGGTATCAGTGAAACTTCAGGAGGAAGAGAGAGAGAGACCAGTCACTATTCAGTTAGATACAGCAGCACTGTATATCAGAATGTGGAAAAATGATCTCACTGTTCTCCAGATTCAGGAGATATCTGAGGTTTCAGTCTGAGGTTTAAGTGGACAGGGCAGATTTAGGGCATGATTTACTAAAGCATGCAGGTCATCCAAAACCAGTTCTTTTATAGACAAAAAGAGCAGGAGAACAAGTTCTTGGATGCTTGAGTGGCTCTTTTAAAGGTTATTAATCATTTCATTTAAATTGCAAAAGATTTATAAACCTCTAAAGGCTTTCATTAGCCTGATCTCTGGTTGTATATTCTTGTGTTATTTTGAAAATGTCTCTGATAATATTATAATTTAGTTAATCATTCATTCTTTGGGGATTTGACTCAGTGTGTACATTGTGGCAGTAGTGAAGATGTTTGTTTGCATTAGACTGTGCGTGAATGTTGCATCCTGAAGCCCGCAGCTGCCCTCATCAGTCACCCTCAGAGCATGACCTCTGACCTCAGTATCTGAATGTCTGTATTTCAGTGAGTGTTCCAGTGTGTTGTGACCTCTCGTACTTCACCTGGGTGGAACCTTCAGAACAAAACTGCCACAGGCTGTCATCACACACTCACACACACACTGGAGGGTCACGGAGTTCAAAGGGCAAGCAGAAGTTTGAAGCAAGAGTAAAATGTCAAAACTTACACAAGCACAAGCAAACGTGATTGCTCTGATTTGCCTCTGCTTTGGCTATACAAATTTCATGTTAATGCATTACTGCAGTTTACTTAACAAGACAGCAAGTAACACTTTATTTTATTTTAGCTAACACCATAATACTTTTAGGAATAAAGCAATTATGTAACACATTTTACATGCTTTAACAAAGTTAGATTCTCCATCCCTAAATGTACCAGATATTACATGGTAACACATTAGCGCATATTCACGTGTGTTGACAGGCTCTCTATGTATTCTTTAGCCTCACTTTCATACGCACAAAATTTCACTCCAGCACCAGTTGTTGTCTCATGAGGAATGGGGTGTCTCCATAGCTGTCAATCCTGCAGCGTATCTTTTGTCCCAGCAGTGACTGTGTCCCTCCCACCTGGGTCCAACAGGAGACAGACAATAGAGCCGCTGTCCCAGAGTGGAGGGTGAAAGACTGTTCATGTCTATCTTCAATGAGAATGGACAGCCTCAGCCTGCACATGACAGCTCTGATGCTGGGGAGACCTTTACAGTTAGTAGAGATGGAGATATCTCTCACATACACACACACACACACACACACACACACCTTTAAAGGTGTACTCAGCATGTTTTCCTTATTAAAAAAGTTTTACTTTATAAATAATACAGTATTTTAGAAATAAATAATATAGTATTTTTTAAAATATGCTTAAGGTGATAAGGTTTTAGTCATATCAGTAGAATAATAAAAGCTGTTTTATTATGCATGGAGCAGGTCGCCTCATACTGGCTGCCATGTTCCATAATTTCACATGACCAGGTTCTGCTTTATTTTGGTTCACCCCCTTCAGGGCCCTTCTGCTTGCAGAATAAAATAATCCTAGATAAAAAAGATGCTTTTTTGTGATACTGTATCCATACTGCTTATTGTCAATACTGAGTGCACCTTTAAAATTTTAATGCTGTTTGTTCCCACAAATTCACCTGTTTAATTAGTAAAACTGTGTATGTGTGTGTTTGTCAGCTGTTTAAAGACAGGTTCATAATAATTCACAGGTACACACCCACATTTGAACATGCTTACACACAAGTACAGACTGCAATGAACATGGGGATTGTTGAGTAAAGGTGCAGTCTGCTTTCTCAGGGCCTGTGATGTGTGTTTAGCTTGGCACCGGCTGCTAAGTTTACAGTGTCATTTTAGCATTGCTGGCTAGATCTTATATGTTTCACCGTAGGCTTCGGTGCTCACGGGCAAACACCTGGGCCCGGCTCAGTAAACACATGCAGACATATTCTTCCATTGGTGTGTCGGCTGCTCAGAGAGGTAACAAATTTATTTGTGTGTCTGGGTGTGTTTCTTTCATCATCCGCAGAGCTGTAATTAGTGTGAAAGTGATGGTTGAGCTTAAAAGCTGTCATCTAATTTGTCTGTCTTTATCGAAACAAACATGTGTGGTCCCTCCCTTGTGAGGTGCGTGCGATGTGTGATTACCAGTATAACGAGTGTCTAAGAGTTTGATCATAAATTACTCCGATATGCCTAAACCTCTATTTAGCAATCATAAAGCTATGCATGACATACCCACCATAGCTGCCACCCTTCAAACCCCCCTCACACCTGCTCTTGTATGCCTGTGGTGGTCAGGATTCAAGAGTACATGCAGCAGCCCACTAAGAGAAACGCTCAGATCTGGGAAGACGCCAGCATGCGCTGGAATGTTGTTTTGAGTGTCCAACAGTAATTCTTATATTTGTTTGAGGAGGTAAAAAATCCTATTTTGTTTTTTTGGTTGTACGTTTGCGGCGAGCAAACACAAACAAGGACAAGGGGTTACACTTAGACATCCACATACTCTATTAGCACGCACGCTGTCAAACACACATGGCATTATTCCTAACGGCTGGATGCATGATGCCGACTCCTCAGCATATGGAAGGCTTCATTATGTGACCAAACTCTAAACAAGAGTTTACCAAAGGACATGATTCAGCAAGTCACCTTCCCGTGTAAAACTAACAGTTCTCGGATGCATCCAAATGAGAGGGGACTAAGCCATTAAAAAGAGAAATTGCTTTTCGTTTTAATTGCTCGCTCGGTTTAATAAAAGCAGCATGTCATAATTATACTTTTTGCAGCAATGGTAAATGGTTTGCCGTGCTTGTTGCAATTATGACCACCACAGAAATTCAAGGTCCCAGAAAACAGTCGCACACTCTGCTATTAAGTGTCGATTTTATATGGAAAGAGAAACGAAGAAATGCGTGAGGCTAACCAGAGCGGCACAACATTACTGCAACCCTGGGTAAGCCAAAAACAGCCCAAACTAAAGGAGGCAGGTCCAGAGTCTATGTGTTCCTGTATTCCATGTTCCAGTAGCTCAGTAGAGCATTGAGTTAGCAGTGCAATAGGTTGTGAGAAACAAACATACAAGTCAAATGTTTAGCTTAAATGCACTGTAAGTTGCTTTGGATAAAATATATATATATATATATATATATGAAAAGTTTTATGCACTTGTAAAAAAGTGACAATGTTTTATGATGCCACAAATTTCTTCTCTTTTAAAAATAGTGAGAGTTGAGGAAGGAAGGTGCAGGCCTTATTTTGTGTATGTGTGTAATTAGTACTTCATATCCTTGACTCTGCTGAAGTGACATGTACGTTAATGATAGTGTTAGCTCTCCTTAATCTCCCTCTCCACAGACACACACACTCGCTCCTTTTGCCCCTGCACTGTTAATTATATCCAACACCGCTGGAGCAGAGTCCTCTTCATGGCAAGCATATTGTGTCTGGCAGGCGAGCGGAGGGTTATAAATGATCCTGAAGGTGAAGATGTGACTGTGAGGAGATAGTTATGAAAATTTCATCTGTATATGTGTTACGGCTACAGCTGCTGCTGTCAGTGGAGGAATTAGTGCAGGTCAGGGCTGTCAGAGAGAGAGAGGGACCTGTCAGACCCCTAAACACACATTCAACGCAGGCCGTCTCCAGGCTGTCTGTGTTCATTACCAAACTTGGACAGGGATACAGCAGGCAGTTGAAGCAATCCTTTCGACCTTACCTATGGCCTTTTGCTGCTGTCTATGTGGAGCCATGAGGCACATTCCATAAATAGGGTACAAAATAGGGACTGAAAAATACAGTCCAATACAGCTCTATTAATCCCTAAGGTACAATTTTGGGTACTGGGAGGAGCAGACCAACACAGACACTGGGATACAAGTTAAAAAGAGGTATGGTGATACAGCAGGGGAATTATAAGTTAAGTAAGTTATAGTCAATGAAATGAACAAAGTGTAGTTCTGTACAATAAATATTGTATGGAATAAACAATATAAGCAATATACAATGTTACAAGAGATAGACATGATTGCAGCAAAGTAATTTAATTACATAGTCAAAAGTGACAGATAATAGGGAGGAAAATAAGCTTTTGTGCAGTCAGGTGATCCTAACACGGACAGTTTTTTAATGTGTAAAACATTTTTAGTGGAACAATTAATGCACCATTAGTGCATGTTTTTTTTCTCTCATAATTAGTTGTGTGTGCATGGTAGACAGGTGAAAAGTCACAGCAATTTTCTTTTCATGAAGTTCACACATATGCCTTTCTGACATCCTTAAAAGAGGTTTTTGCAGCATCACTGTCTCCTGAAACTTTGTAATTAACACGGGATATGCCCGCCATCTTCATCTCCCTCACCACCAACATGCCGTTTCCAGAGAATTCTATTAGCCCAGACCAGCAGCTGTTAATTACCTCTCTACATCCCTCGCTCTTAGACAAATGAAAAGCTCTGGTACAGATGTAGGATAGAGTGATACACTGCCTCTCCACTCCCTCCACTTTCGGAAATGGGTCATCAATCCACTGTTGATAAATGTCTTCGGTTGGTAATGAGTGTCTTATCAGGGTGGGATTAGCGTAGAGATTTTTTTGTAATTAGTGTACCAGCACGGTTTGCGCTGCTTTCTCTGAGGTGTTTGTCCGTGTTTTACTCGAACTGAATTGTGTGTGAACTTTTCGGAGGATGAAAAGAGTTGGTCCGTGAGGGAGCACAGCTTATATAGTACTTTGAAATAAAAACAGAGAGCTAATCCACAGCCGAGTGCTGTACAAAGAGATCTCAAATGAAGCCTGATACATCGGATGGCCTGGATATAGGAATGAGGCTGAAGATAGTAGATTACACTGAGGGCAAGCTAATAATGGCACTGTAGCTTGGGTATGTTTGAATAAAGCTTTTGAGTATGTTTGACTGAAAGAACTGAGGGTGAACTTGGAAGAATATTAGGAGTTATTTTCAACTTGATGTCTGTGATCTGTATCTGTGCTGTCCATTACCATTGACAATAATTTTAAACAAAAACTTGAAATACAGTTACAGTAATGCACTGACAGTGGAAACCTAGTAGACCTGAGGAACTTTCTAGTTAGCAGTAAAAAATCCTGTTGGCATGGCTTGCTCTATGTGAACAGGGCATTATCTGTAATTACGTCACAACACTTTCATGTCAATTCATTGTATCATAGCGCAGATGTCAATTGAAGTAGATCCTTACCTACAAGCATTCATTTGTAAGTATAAACACTATTCCCTGTTGTTTTAATCAAATAAGGGTTTTCACCTTGGTATACAGCCTGCAGATGCAGTTCATAGGCATTAGGTTGAAACTGATCACAGCATTTCTTTAATAAGCTGTAGTTTGAGGTGGTGGTGAGTTTTTGAATCACTTAATCGTGGCTCTCAGGTAAAGACATTCTGTTTTCTCCTCGTTGTCTACATCTGCTTCAATCTTACCCATTCTCTTTGGCGTTTCCACATCTCCAGCACTAGTATACACAGCCTCTGGTCTGCCTGCGAGTCTGCTCACTCAGAGGTCACATTATCAACCAACTGCTGGGGGCCTTCAGCCTCAAGGTACCCACTTAACTGCCTGTGGGAAGAAGAAAATTCACTTTTAACTTTCTTTTCTCCTCCTCACCGCTTTGAGATATCCGGTGCAACCCATTTTTGTTTCCACCACTCTCTTTTCTGTTAGAGTGCCGCCTTTTTTCTCGCTCATGAAATCACAATGCGATGTATTCCGCCCGAGGTGCAACCACTCAGAATGCCGTTTGACACAGAGGAACTGAATTCCTGCTGCTCTCTGCTGTTTAAACGACTTGGTGAGCTCAGAGAGGCCATCGAAACGCACACATCTCTCGCTTGGGCCGCAGTCTGTGGCTTATCTGACATTTATGAGGCTGTAAACTGCACTAGCGGGTGCACTAAAAGATATCTGATAAATAAACACATCAGGCTCAGTGTATTAAAAAAACTCTCCCTTCATGCTTATTGGTGCTTTATGAGGACATTTTTAGCTTGGCTTCTTACATTTGTTTCTCTGACGTTTACTCTGAGTGCGAAATGATGAATTTAATTTGATTTTGCTGAGGGAATGAGAAATAAACTAGAAGAACGGGCAGGCTCTGTGATTTAGGAGGCTATAACACATGAATCATTTCTCAGTGCTAATTGGGAAATCCTGATGGCTGGGTGTGAAAACTTGTCCCGTCTGTATTCTGCAGGTCTGGCTCTTTGTGTTTGGTGCCGCTGAGTGCTGTGTGTTCTGTGGGTCTGTTACTGTTGCTTTGACAGATGTGGTGGGTGCAGTTAAATGACAGGTGATTAGTAGCAAACATGCCTCTGCTTTGACAGTGTACTGCCACATTGGCATTTGACTGAGTTGGAGAGAATAAGCACATGTTCTTCACAGGAAGGTGGCGGTAGTACCTGAGTTCTTTATTATCAATAGTGACTGTTCAAGAATGGCGTGCGATGTTGAAGATATGATACAAATCTCATACAGTGTTTTGCCTACAATATTCCTTCTCATCTACACATAGGTGTGTGTGTGTATTCATGCTATTTCTTTGTTGTAAATTGAGAATAGTGGCAGCACAGTAACAGTTACAGTATATGTTAATGCTCAGAAATGTGAAATTATGTAAATGTGATTATCAACGCATTATGTATGTTTAATGGCCGTATCTGCAGAATATGCAGGGGTCACTGCAGTAAGTAACACATCTTTGGTACTTTTATTGCTTCCCTTTAGAATTTGAAAGAAAAAAAGGTTTATGGTTTTATACATCATAACTACTTTGCAAATTGAAATGTCTTATTTCTGAACTGGTACCTCACCAAACATAATAGCGAAAATAATGTCTGTCTTCAAGACAATTTTTTAGACAGTCCTGTTGCGCTCACTGTTCCAAACTATTTACTGACTCCATCCACACTGTTGACTACCTGTCTCTGCTGGGTGACTGTAATGTGCAGGGTGTGCAATAAAAAACTGTGCTTACTCTAATTAGTAACATACAGTATCTAATAATGAAGTCTAAGAGGCTGCTCATTACGCACTCCTGGAGCTTGATTAAAATGTCAAGGTTTAGTGAGGACAGATTTGGCCAGAGGCTCTTTATTTTTGTGTGTGTTTGTACTTTGTAGTAGTCCGTAAATATCTGTGCTTTAGCTTGTTTCCAGCCTTTTAATTAATTGCTGGCACCAGCTGTAGCAGACTGATTCATTTCACTCTGAATTATTTTAAGTGCAACCAAACTATGCCCTTCCCAGCAGCTCTGTAGTTTGGGGAAGTTGATATGCACATTGTTCCTGTTTCTGTTGTGTTCAGCACTTTGGGTGACTGGTGTCCCTTTATTTAATACTAGCTGTATATAATTGTATAGTTAATACCGACCATTTCTCTTTTAAAGTGTGTTTTATTGAACAGCTAGCCAGTGTATAAAGCTGTGTCTGAAAACACCAGTTTATTGTGTTTATTGTGACCATGTCTATTAAGCTCCAGAAAGGAAAAATAAAATAAAAAATCACTATGAAAATAAATGTTACTTGCACATTGTATTTCACATCTTCTGCAACCATATTATAGGAGGCAACTGTGATTAAAGCTAAAATAGGTTTTGGCTTAAATGTTTTGAACTGTTTAATGTTCTTTGATCACAGCATAATTTCCAAATGACCAATTCTCTTATTGCATAGTTGTCATGACTTTTATACCAATTATTCTATAATGCAGAGAGCAGTAATACTAAATAATGTTTAGGTCTGTTTAATTTTAACCAGGTAGTGCATTATTATACAAAAATAAACACTGTCTGTTAGGCCACTGATATTGTCATGTGACTAAGTAAAAAGGCAGTGCTTTCTATTGCAGTGTAATCAGGGCTGGTATAAATTGCACGTGGCTAGGGCTGGTGAGATGGGGGGTCTTTGTGCGTTTATCAGACACTTACAGTCAGTGTATCATACTCTGCGCTGTAGATCCCGTGTGCTAAATGGCATTTATTCAGCCAGTTAGTCTGGGAAAACATATGGTGCCATTTGGAGCATCAGACTGTGGCATGCTGTTCCTTCTTAATTAGAGCAGACCAGCTAGTGAGTGCCACACTTAGCACTCTGTCAATTTCCCATGCACCATGCAGACTGAGGTCACGCAAACACACACTGTTACACTAACTCTACTGAGTGTAAACTAAACACTGGACGGACAGTAGATTGCCTTTGGCTTTGATTGTTTCTTAGCTGCTGTTGTATGTGTTGATGATTGGGTGTATCATTAGGAGTAAACAGTAGGTGTAAGGTTTGGTTTCTGTTGTATGTTAGTGTTTGGGTCATCTGGGAGGTTGTTAGAGAGGGAGGTTGGCAGCACTGTAGGTACTTCCTGTTAAGAATGACTACTGGGTTTCTACTCAAACAAATCTAGTTAAAGAGACAGACTACAGACAAATACATTCTTTCATAAGCAATGAGCCTCTCATAGTTGTCCTTCTCTCTGTTCTTTTCATTTACTTCTGTTTCATCACCCTTCTCATGTTATATATTTTTACCCATTTTAGAATAAAGAACATATGGCCGTCCTATTTATTTAAACATTTTGCCATCAGTATGCTAATTATGAATCTGATAGCCTTTGCTAGAGTATATAAATCAGAACACATCTCTCTTAGGTTACAGAATAACTTAATTGTAGTTGCACTCTTCTTACTAGTATTTTTAAGTATGCACCAAACATCTGCAAGTATCCTCAAGACTCATTGTCTCTTTGGAACGTTTATGCCCAAACTGGCCAAATAACAGTGTGTGAGAGCTAGCAGACAAATTAGCATATGCTGCATTCATATTTCAGTAGCATTTAAAACGCATATCTTCAGTTCTGCATTATGCATGCTGTACAGAGAGGTTCTTGTCTTGGAGCCACCTGGGAACCTAGTCTGATTTATTTATGTATTTATATATTTGCTTTTAGAAGTGAAATTAAATATTTAATTGACTATTTTTATTTCATCTGTCATTGTTATTAGGGCTGCGATCTGTTAATTTTTTTGGAAAAAACCATGAAACAAAGTTCAGGTTGAGTCTAACTGAAGCCTGGAATTCTTATTAGCATAAATAAACAGTTTAGCATAGAGAAAAAGCATAGGGTTAAAAAATTCAGCTGCCACTTAAGCTATTCTAACTGCGCTGTGTGTATGTGTTTGTGTTTTTATCTCTGAAAATGTGAATCATTGCCGGCGATAGCAGAGTGAATAATTCAGACCCTCACGTCCCTCAGAATGCGGCATAAGCAGCTCTTGATTGTCAGAGGATGGAGATTGTGTAATGGTAAACACAGCTTAAAAGGCTCACATTTATTATGAACAAACCTTTTCAAACCCTCACTGATGCAAACACACCACAGATCAGATAAATATGCAGTGCACACTCCATATTTAGAAAAATATCTGTGTTTATGTCCACATTATCTTGCTTGGGTTAATCGGATGAGACGCGATTGGTCAGGGAGGGTGACAGTAAGTGAGGTGCATCACTGTATATACATTGAGGCTCTTATTCATTACAGACTAAATCATACCGTCAACTCCCTACTGTGAAGCTACGACACTGTCACAATTCAGTATAGAGACTGAATTTAATTCAAACCCTCTATGCCTGTCAGCCTTGTTGCTAAGCTTTCCAAGTAGGTGCTTTTCTCCATTAGTGGCTGTTTTATTTTAAGTGTGTGCAAACAGATCATTTCAGTGCTTTTTTACACATTTAACATTAAGCTATTATTTAATTTAACAGCCCTCTTGTTACTGACACGGTTGCTAACAAGAGTTTCCTCATGATGATAAGCTGCAGCTTTTAATAAACATCCCATAAACAGCACTTTCAGATGCATGCTGGCCTGAGGCGCTCGTAACAGCTCATAACACTATTTATTACACCTTTATTAAGTATTTAATAGAGTGTAGAGAGGGTAGGAGTGAGTAACCTCTCTTAATGGGAGTTGGGAATCAGACCAGGTATCACTGTTTTTTTTGTTCTTTCTTCTCCAAGCGTCTAGTTAGTGCACACTATATTTAGCTCGGTGGAGAAGTGTTGTTGGCCCATCCTGTGTGTCTGTAATTTTTCCTCCCTGGCATGAAATGTTTGGCTCTTTAAAATCATTTACTAGAAAGGTGTATTGGAGTCATGCTGTTAGATACAAAGAGTTTGGTTTAACCGCAGAACAGACCTTGAATAAACCTACAAATTATTTGTAGAACTTTAAAGGTTAGGCAGGTTTTCCTATGGGAAAATGATCCATTTAGCTTTCTGTTGTTGAACTTTAAGTATGCTATCGATTTGTTGTTATTTTACTACCTTCTTTTAAAGTATTTGTTCTTATGGCAGTACTAATCCTTCCTCCATGTTCTAATGGCTACAATGAGCTACTGAATAAATTACTTTCTTTGAAAGTACAATGTGTTCTTTGTTGGATGAGATTGTATTTGTCAAGAGGGGCAGCGGCTTCTTTCACTGAGAGCACGTTTTCGATCCTGTACACAAAAGTCAGACATTTTCTTATTATCTCTTATTAAAGTTACCTCTGGGTCTGGATCTCTAATTTTCCTTCCTAACTCACTTTCTCCAAATACCAATTTGACCTCCCTTTTATTATTACTTTTCTCGTTCTTTCTGTCTTGTTTTTCCTCTCGTACTCCCTCTGTAAAGAATAAAGGTATTAATCTTTTATGTTTTGGAAAAATCAGACGACTGCTATTTGCAGGACCTCCTGTGCGGCTCAGGTTGGCGTGCTGGCGAGGAGAGAGAGACACCAAATTGCCGAGTAAATCAATACGTTGCTGTAATGTTGGAGGATCTGCTTTCAAAGGGCAGCGTTGAAATTTGTAAGCCATGGTTTTGATCCCTTTTCCATTCCACCCCAGCCCTACTTGTTATCATAGTTGCTGTTGTTTGTATGTTATTTTAGCTTCTTTTCCAAGTAGCTATTTTGCAATTTGGACAAAAATACAATTAAAGACCCATCTGGATGTAATGGCACTAACAACAGACAGATGGACGGCTCTATTGAAGCCATACCTCGTCTTTGGCAGGTCTAGGCCCTGGTAATGTACGTCTGTAATACAGGATCCCTCAGATGTGAGTAGTGTAAACTGTCGAAGGGGCTATCAGAAAACCAAAGAATGTTTTTTAAGTGGTTAAGACAGCCTGTGTGTTGGTGCCAAACACTGTGCCCTAAGTTATTACAGCATAGCTGAGCTGAAACATGGAGAACGTTTAGATAAGAAATTTAGTAATTAGGCCCAGAATCCCAGAGGAACAGCATTAACACGCCCACATTAAGATATAATGGCCGTATCTCTGACATCAGACTTTATGCTGTATTTTTACATGTAAAATATCTGCTCGAATCAATCCTCCGTAGAAGGATTTTTTTAAACAATGCATTACTGGTCCACTTAAAGAGAAAAGGATATCACCCACTTTTATCATAGGGCCCTTTCCATCCTAAAACATAGATGCGCACTATCAGTGACAGTTTAATCACAGGTTCTAGTTTTGAGTGACTACCTGTACTGCTTGTTTTGTGCTAAATCTCCAAGTCAGAGACACAGGCATCTCACGTTTCTCCCCGACTGTCTTGGGGGTGATTGATTGTGCTGTGAGAAAGAGAACAGACCTGGGCTACATTTAAACACACGCTTTTCTCTCCCAGAGCATGCAAGTACAAACATCTCTGACACCCTTTATTAGCTAGAAACAAACCCTGGAGGCTTGGGCCAAACGGGAAATATAGGAAAATTGAGCTGCTTTGAACTGAGGTGTTTTTGATAACTACTTGGTATGCTTCCTGGAGGATAACCTGTAGGCTTGGCTTCTTCAAACCTAATCCCTTTGATTAGGTGCCAAGCAAGATAGCGTTCTCTTCTCCTCTCTTTCTACTCTCTCCCAATCCCTCTGTCTCTCTCTCTCCCTCTGAAGGCCTGACCTGCTCCTCCTCAGTTGTCCTTTGAAATCATTCCTGCCCAAACGCTCTGTACAGGTGGATGGGCCCATGGACCTCATTAAGGCCCTCAAAACCCTCTTTAGAAGTTTTCTCATCTGATGTCACCTCCCCCACATGGAGAAACACATGCTTCCTCTACTTCCGATCAGGGTCACCGTGCTCCAGTCCTCCTCCTGTACTTATCTCTCCATTCGATGACTTGTCATGACTGCATACTAACCTCTGCCTGGCATAACCCTTGGTGCTCTTGCCAGACTACTGTTTTTCTGGATTACTGCATCTTAAGAACTTGCTCTTTGGCTGGCTGATGGGGTCACAGTGACAGTTGCTAAGGGATACAGGCTGAAGCCTGCAAGTCAGCTAGATCAGACACCATAGATTCCATCCCAGTGATTGTTATCCAACTGAGACGCCGGGCTCAACCTCTGTAAACAGCCACCGGTTACCTAATCACCTCTTAATAGCTCTCAGCTTTGCCACTGAGCTATATGACCAGAATGTGCCACAGCCCCCATAATCCTGCCCGAGTCCATTGAGAAGACCAGCTCTACGCTAATTTTCACAAACACAAACTTCTGCAAAATGAGAGGATAAAGACAAACTGTCCAGCTGACACCCTAACAATAAGTCAACCTCCACTGAATTAATCCATAAAACCCCAAAACCCCTCTTATAGTATTAGCCCTCATTTCTGTCCAGTTCATGTTACCCAACCCTGTTTCTCGATTAAATTTAGTCCATCACCAACATTCTCAAACCCTGGTCCCAGAAGACCCCGGTTCCAGTAATCCTCCAATTTCATCAGTAGCTTCCGGCTCGTTGTCAAACCCACATCCCAAAAGCATCTTGCACTTTGCTTTCTTATGTGTGCTACTCTAAAACACTTATGTCAATCTCTAGAGGTCTGAAACCTGACTAAATCATTTTTTAAGTGGGGTTGTTTCAATGGCTGCAGTTTGTCAATTGTTTTATCAATTTAAATCCATTAGATATGTTTCAATAATCTCTGTTCAGCTCACAGAGTTGTAGTAGTTTATTTTTTAAACACAGCTAGGAAACAACATTATGACCAATTTTTAGGTGCCCAAATTTTTAATCGGAATATAACTAGAATATTCTGACTGTTCAGGTGGAAAATCAAACTTTAAAATAAACGGCACAGTTTTTATATTAAATATATATTTTTTGTCTCACAATCACCACCAATTGCTTACCAGTTTTGTGACTGAAAACAAATTCAGCCCTGGTTGTTAAGTTATTTGAGGATCTGGTTCCCTCAGTGTTCCATTGAGCTGATAAACCCATTAATTTTTCCTGTGTCACACATGGTGTCCTTGGAAGTTTCTGTTGGGTGAAGGCTGCCCAGTGTTTCCCTGTTTTCTGTTTAAACCAAAGCAGTCTTGTTTGAGGTACACCATAGAGTTCCTTTTTTTCCAACACGTAATGTAAGTTTTTTATGTTCCGCACTTATTCTAAAGTGCCCTTGCTGTACGTTTTCAGTAGATGTTTCTTGTTAAGCAAAGTGTGAACAGATAAATCCACAGTCTAGTTTAATTGTGATGCAACCAACTTTAGAAACTCTTTAGGAGAGAGACCCAGGGGAGAGAAAGAACGACCCTACAAATGAGAACCATAGACAGTCTTCTGATCAGAGCAACAAAGTTTCCAACGTATTCAAGAACAAGTAAGCAAACTTTGATTCCCTAACAAGATTTTTTTTGGACACTGATGGCCTGAAGGAAGGGTAAGCTCCAAATGGAACTGTGAGACTACCATTATCTATTAAAAATAAAGCATTATTTTGTAGACTTATTTATTTATTACTTAAAACTTTTGTCATGGCAGAGCACAGGGTGTGGATAAGCACGTGTCACAGCTCTTTACAATCCCTTATGATGAAGTACCGCCCTGTCTTAGCATAGCATTGCATAGTGGTAAAGCTTAGCCCCCAGCAGCCGGAGAGCACAGAGAGCCCTTGATATCCATGACTGGATTTAAGCAGGCGGGCCTTCCCGAGCCTCGTGCTGATCACTTTTAGTGAGGGATGGAAAGCTGTCTTGAAAGGCTTGTTAATGGGAGGGAAGCCTCGGTAGCTCGTGAGTGTTTGCGTAAATGCATGCATGTCTGGAGGGTTCAGGAATGATGCTAGGCTAACAGACGTGGAAGATGGAACGACAGTGACCGGGAGCCATGCTATCACTCTGAAGTTACTGTAACCAGCCCAGGAAACTTCTCCTCTCAGAACTTCTTTTGTGATTGCCTGACAGCTTTTCACAGAAATTGAAAACCGGTCCTCCACCACAGCAAAGAAACTGTTATAGTGTACATCTGAGGCATTTAAAGTATGAATTTCTCATACTATTAATAGCATGAATGTTTTTCTTGAGAATATTAATTACAATAATTACAAGACTCTTAAAAATAACTTTTGGAATACACGGCCCTCTTTATATTGATCATCCTGCAGTGAGTTTATTTTGTCATACCAATTGTCTGGTTGCTGATTACATTGCTTAATAAGCAAATAAACATAAATATTGTTTTGAGTTATAATAATTATGATAATTACTATGAAACAAAAAAGGTACAGAAGAATAATACAAGAGACATAGCTATATCATAGCTATGCAAAACTATTTAAAATCAGAATGAAGTATCGCATGTAGCCGTGCAATAACTGTAAATTATATTCTTTAGAAAACAAGAACACAAAAGCCCCTTAGGAGCTATTTGCATTTTTACATTGTAAAGTGACAATCACGGTTTTTGGTATGTTAAGAATGGAATTTATACATGTTTGTGTACACGTGTGAGTTTGTGCATTCATGTTGCTTCTGTGTTTCACCTTGTCCTCAGTCTTTCATAAAAAAAAACATAAGAGAGACAAATTGCAACTGAGTTATCTGCAGGTGTGAGGAGTGTTCTCTGGTCTATAGCTCTGGGCCATGCACTGTATGTTTTGAGAATGCAGTTAAAGGTGTTGTCGCTCATAGGAATGCATGGCAGATCACCGCTTTGTCCTGCACAGAGAACCAGGCACAGCTGACCTGAGCAGGTCCAACACACACAGGCTATCCCCTTAAGCTAGGGAGAAGAGAGTCTGTGTGGTCAGGACATGGAGAGACAGACAGGAAGGGAATAAGGAAGAATGTGGGAGGTCAAAGAGATGAGGAGCATGGAAATGAAGGTGTATAGGGTCACAGGTGGGAACAGAGAAGGAAAAACTTCTCTTAATTAACTGTGTTTCCCAACCTTTAAGTCTTATATACCTTCACAGCCATCAGTAATCCTCAAGTACTCCCCTATTTCTCCCTTATTTACCTAGTGACTGATATTATACATCATTATACATCATTTATCATTATTCATATATTAAAAATAATTTTAGTTCAATTATTAGGAATATTGATATGTAAATCAGTGATATTAAAATGATCACAACAAATGTATTTATAAATGAAATCCAATTTCTAACATTGTTTTTAGAGATTTTATTAAGAAAAATCTTTTCTATTACCCCCTGGTAGCTGCTTAAATACCTCTGGTTGGGAATTAGTGAATTAAGGAGAAAGAGGCATTTGGACAGTGAGAGTTTTGACACGTCCTGCTCTACCTCAGCGAGTTCTGCTGGAGGCCATGACATCTAACATGACCGCCACAGGCACTGCTGAGGTAATTATGTGATTACAGATGAAATAGGGCCTGTGTGTGTCAATGACTGAAGAACAGGTTTTAGCAAGCTTTTGGGACTCTCTCAAACATGATAACTCTTTGACACTAATATATAACTACACATAATGTAAATACTGACAGTGAATATGCTTTAAAATCTGAGTGTGAGAGAAAGAGAGGTCATATATTACTGATAAAGTCACAGAGAGGAAAACACATCAAGTGACTGCATCGGACAGGAATGAGGGTCTGGATAGTGTGAACGACCCTTCATACAACCTCTCTTGCGTTGAGAGCAATGAAGGTACGCACATCCATCCATGTCTAAGAGGAGAGCAGGAACATGTTGCACATGTAGGTTAAGAACCAGGGATGGATGGTGCGCTGTGCACTCTGGTTTATTTTCAATTGCAGCTTACAATTTTTCACGGTCATATCGTTCCCCTTTTCAAAATAATCTGATGCCGGCTGGCTACGCCGGGCTCCTTTCATTTTGGGGTTTGTTTCTCAAAAGGTGGCTATTATAGCCAAATGGGTTGTGTGCTTTTCCAAACACAGCCAACATTAAGTCCAGCTCTGGTTTCAACGCTGCT